>WAAE01031448.1:0-14043 GCA_013400495.1 Nicator chloris | reverse complement strand
TTCTAAATGTATTTGGTTTTTTTGAGAGTTTCTCTGGCAGCTTTAAACACCGCTGGCAGGCCTAATTTACAGTCTGAGAGCATCCTTTGAGGACACAGCTTGACATATAACCTATAAGCTGCAGGTACAAAAGTCTTTTAACTCCTATACAATGTCCTGTAGAGCTTACAGATCTAAAACAATTTTAAAAATGAAAATACTACCCTGCATAGTATACTGAATGTTAATTTTCTATGTGAGAGAAATTGTGAACTTTGCAAATACTATGATATATAGTACTAAAGGGATCATAATATTTGGCATCAGCTAGAACAGTTTCAAGGTTTTAAACTGAGATCTGAGTCAGAAAATAAATATTTTTAGGCATATAGCTGAAGCCTTTTTTTCTAATTTTAGCTCATGGCATCTTCATTTTGGGAACTCACCTGATGCAGAATTTTACACCACCTCACATGCTGGTTTGTACTCTAGTTTTAGCTATGTATTTTTAACAAGGAGCTACAAAACCCACTGGCTCCACAACTCAATTGTGCTGCCAAATATACCCCTTCATTAGAATTTATTTCAAAGTTGAACATCACAGAAAAAGTCAGCTGAATTTTGCAGATATGAAATTCATAAAGGGATACAGCTTGAAAAGATAGCTACATGCCTTAATGATCTCTGTGATCAACTGAAATTTTTCTCATTTTTTTCACAGCAACCCAGTCACCAAATTTCTGATAGTGCTTCCCATATACTGAAACCAAGGAGAAGGCAGAAAACTAAGTGCAGAATTGTCAAATAAGCCACAGATGCTTTTCTGATTTTTTTCAACTCTAAGTGAAACTAAACAAAGTTCTAAATTAAAAAGAAAAACCAAAAAGTGTTTGGCTTTTAAAATTCTAAAAAAGGCAGCTAGAAGATGAATTATTTTTAGTTCTTCTGATTAGACATTGAGTATTATTCTTGATCATAAAGAGGTATTTCCCCTAATCTTTGTTAGCTATCATACTTTCTGTTTGAGAGATTTTATCTGCCCGTATATAATGCATCATATTCTAACAGGCTGAGCAACTGTTTTTAAGTGAAAAGATAACAGATGCAAAAGTTGTATTGGCCACACCTATACACCTACACCTGTTCTGCTGTTTGACAGTATCCTTTGACGTCAATATTTAAAAGACTTTCAATATCTTCATATTTACCCTATCTACCAGAGAAAGCTGTTGCTCTGCTTTCCTTACTGTTTCTGAGACAGATTCTTTACTGTGACTCTTGGTTGAACTGACTTGTCTTACCTGACAAAAATCACTGAGTAGCAGACTGGTTCTTCTAAAGGGTAAAGCAACTTGTTTTTCTCAAAATGTTCTGGATTTTATGCAGCCTAAAAGAAGGATTTAAGATGACGGTTTTGTGTCTAGTCTTGAGGAGGACAAATGTGATTAATCCTTCCGTGCTCCTATTTTTTAATGGAAAGAATTCAAAAAGAGCATTGCAGATTGTTGCTATATAATTTCACAGAGCTTTGTTCTGATCAAAATTTTTACTTGGGATTTGAAGGGTCAGACAGACATATTACAACTTTAAAACTATCCTGTTTTTAATGCAGATACTTATGTCTTCCAGAGTAGAGACCTGGTTGAATGTGATGCTCTGAAAGAACGTCAGTCTGGAAAAGCAAATGTGTTACTACTGTTGACAACAGGGCTGTCAATGGGCTTTTTAATTTACAAGATAGTGCTTATGATTCTTCAGAGGGAGTCTCGATGATTCCAGCAGAACTAGATGAACATGAATATGCCATGATGAGATTTTCACTCAGACAAAGCTTTGAGGCAGACATCCCTAGACCTACAGCAATCTGTACATCCATTTCAAACACAGATAAGCTGTTATATTGGTAGATATACTAGAACAATAATATTTTTAAATAGAAAAAACCTAATGTGGCTAGGTAAAGAGAGTAGAAATTACAAAGTCTATTCAGAGCTCTCCTTTTGCCTAGTATGTATTCACTGTCGCTTTCTTGTGCCCAGGCTTATTTTACTTGACTCAGTGAGTTTCTGAACGGTGACAAACCCTGCTCAGACTCCTCTGGTCCTGAACTGTGTCTGATACTCCCATTTCTCCTCGGTGAGATCAGTATAGTTAAAGGCTTTTCATTTCAGTAGGTGTAAGGTATAGGGGAAACAGAGGGACCTAGAAGTTCATGTCCCGTCATGTTTCTTATGGAGGTTGTTGACAAAGATTTTACAAACCCATTTTCTTTAAAAAGCTCTGCTGCACAGGACATACAGGAGACAGCAGGGTCCAGCCTTGCAGAAAGCACTGACTGACAAAATGTACTTTTTGTGGCCCTAGAAAACTGGCAGAGGTGCATTAAACTCCCCTCAACACAACCCAACTTTACTATCCATACGTGATCCTTCCAGCATCTATGGCAGCATTACCCTCCAATGCAATCCTCTGTAGGAAGACCAGATGCATCACCTGACCAGATGCATAGCCCATAGTACACTAATTTCCTACGGTGCATTTACACTCCGTAAAGTGCTCACAGAGGAACAAAGAAGTCTGCCTTCCATCTCCACTAAATAGTTTTTTGTTTTTCAATTATCTTTCAAAACGTTCAGTTTTTGTTCATTTCTGTTTTGATCCATGTGACAGGTAGTTTTACCCAGAAAACACAAGATCTAACTTTGGTAATGTAAGTATAACTAAACAGATGGTTATTAAGTGATTCATGAAGATCTAAAATAAAAGATGGAAAAATTAAATATACCACATGGCATTCTGCAGCCTGTGAAGAAGGAAGAACTGTAGACTTTTGTCCCACATCCTTTGAAGACATCTTTGAAGTGTCTGGAGAAATACTAGGTGGATGATCTTGGATTTCAGGCTCTGCTTTATTGTCAGGGGTGGGAACTATTTGAACGGAAAGAGATGCTGTGTGTATCTCGGGCACGGGGTTACAGGCAGGTGAGATAGGCCTTTGTGAAAATACTGGCTCTTCAACAGGCTTGAGCTGTTGCTGTGAATTACAAGGAATGCTACTTGCTGGGTCACGTGTCCGGGTTAATTTCAGAGTAGATATCTTACGTTTTTGAGACTGTTGCCTTTGGCCTTGATGGAGAGTAGTACTAATGCCAGCTACTGTGCTCGTGTCTGCACTGGCGGCTGAGGTCAGTGGTTTAATGATTTGTTGTGCGTAGGACACACTTGTGTTAGATATTTGAGAAGACATTGTCTCCTGAACACACGTCTCACTAGTGTAATAGGCAGTATCTGTGGGGTGGTGTTTAGCTGGACCAGCAGTTACTGCCTGGAGATTAATTTCGTTCTCGTGATTAGTTACTCTTGCTTTCCGAAAGCTTTCTTTTCTAGGAGGTGGCAGAGGTGCCTTATTTGCCAAAAGCATCCACACACAGCAAAATAACATTGAAGAAGAAACAGAAAGAAAGTAAATGTTAGCAGGAGATATAGTTCAGTTTTACTTTTATATTTAAATAAAGGAACTAGCAAATTAAAGCGATTCATCTCAACATTGCTAAATTCAATGGACAACTAAATTGGTCAGGTTCCCACCACCATTTCCTGTGCAACTTCTGTTTAAAAAGCCAGCTGTTCTATTTGCTCAGACCAAAGTGGGATCAGAAAGGATCAGAAGGGAGCTCACAATCATCTGTTTTCTTTTAAAAAACAATTATTATACCGAAAAAGAATTATTGCTGTGAAAGCATTCAGGCCTCCACGATCTTAGATAGCAAGCAATTATTCACAGGTAACACACACATAAAACACAGAGCCTCTTAAACTGAATTAAAATAGTAACAGAGAGATTATTAAAATTGGTATGTTGATTTTTTTTTGACAGATAAAGATGTTTCCAAGTGTGGAGGTTGTTTCTCTGTTGATGTTGTGTGGCTTTTTGCTTGATTTGTTGCTGTTTGCTTCTGTTTTTAGTGTACTCTAATTACACTGTTCCACAAAACAGGCAGAAGCATTTTCTACAGTATAATTAATACATTTTAATTCTCAGGTATTTTGATGACTGGTGCATTTTTCCAAGTGTAAACTATTAATAAATACTCTTTGAAGTCTGGGAACACTCCTAGAAAGCTTTTACTTGTGTATGACCTAGTTTTATTCAGCTGTCTGTCTTGCTCATTGAAAGCAATTTCTGGTAATTAGCCTGGGGGCATACAGCCTGTGTGGAGTATGCTTTATCTATGCAGCAAACCAGTCTGTAGTGACCCATATGAACAGGTAATTCACACTATCTGCAAGACATGAGGACAATGTTTCAGAGAGGTGTCCCCTCCGTATGCGCTAACGCCCCCAGCAATGGCATAGCATTAAACGCGGTGTGTCCCGTTTTACCTGAGTTGGTGATTTTTTATCCTGGAGATTCGGCCGTACGCTCCTAAAACCTTTTGCTGAAAGAGATGAGCTGCTAGCGTCTCCATTCAGAGTCTCTCTGCTGCCATTATTGTAAGATCGCCAAGCTTTTGTAAATGAAAAAGAATGAAACCATTTTTTGGTGTGATTAGTACATCTACGCTGCTCTCAACATAGCAACCCAGCTACTAAACAAGCTACACAAATGGCAATGATGCTGTTTTACTATGGAAGTTATCAGAACATGGCTAAAGCTGCCACGCTGCAAACTATTAATTTTTAAAATTTAGGAAATTCAAGCATTGACAGCAGTCTGGGTATTGGGCAATGAGACATCTTCCCACAATTTTCATACAGACTATGGATTTTAACCTTGAGAGTCTTTTAACCTTTGGAGATACTGGTGCTTTGGCCCCTGTATAAAGCAGGCTCAAGTTTTTTCACTTTCAGATTACATTCTTGAACTTCACGGCTGTGTTGGATTTTGAAAAACATCTCAGCTCATGTAAAGTTAGCTGGTCATGGCAGTTTCACAAAATTTCACCGCAGTACCCAATTAGTTGTTCCAATAGTGTATCTTATTGCCAAATCTGAATGACACTTCTATTTTCCAACCAACCATGTTTTTTTCTCTACCCTCAGACCTGGAATGCCCTCAAAGCGTTGGCCAAACACAGAGGGAGATGTTGAAGACAAAATACTGTAAGAAGCTGGGAAAAGTAACACGTTATGTGAGCAGGCTGCTAAGTGAAGGTGGGCAGAACTTGCAATCCTGCGTAAGGCACTAAAAAGGAAATTGCAAGTACCACTGAATGGTGCCACAGTGATGAAGCTAAAGGTGGCAAATTAGCAGTCTGTTTTTTCCCACACAATTCATTTTTCTGACAACATATTCTGTGTTACAGGAAATAACTGCTTTCAAATGAGACCTGAATTTGAGGTCTTAACCGTTAGCAATTAGGATTACAATTTCAGCAGTGCTTTCCTTGAAGAATGAGGAAGTATGGAGTAAGGAAATCAAATCAATAGAAGATTGTTGTAATTCATCCACCTACATGGTATTACACTGATACATAAATAATACAACGTTCTATTTACCTGAATCTGGAGACTGAGAATCAGACCCTGAAAAAGAAATATCCAATATTAATTTGAGTTAGAAACAAATTAATTTTGCAAAAAACACAAAGGAGTGTTGATAAGAAGCAGTTCTGCCTGTCTAATGAATATTTAGTATGTTTTAATTGTTATAAACATTTTTTGATAAACAATCTTCATAAATGATTTTTAAAGTTAATCTGGCTTCTGACAATCATTTTACAACACTCAGAAGCCTTTCCTTGAGAAGAGTTTTTAAATCAAGTTTCAATTAAAAGTTTGCAATAAGCAATTCCTCTTTTTCATGCTTTGTTATCTTGAAAAAAATACAGGGATGTGAGACACAAAACACATATCAAGGGTAAAATTAACTTACTGATTTATTAATTTACAAATATAATTCATTTCTGCCTAAGCTTTCCTGATTTGTTTTTTCATGAATGGCTACTAAACATAGGCAGAGAGAAATTAAGACCACTTTTCAAAAAGCATTGTAGAAGTAATACATCTGTCAGTGTAATAGAAAATAGTGCTACCCCTCTCCTCCTTGCAAAGTAATATGGCAGGAATGCATAACACTATAAAAAAGCCATTCAGAAGTTGTATCTCAGTGGTTAGTGGCAATACCTGAGGCCAATAGGTTTGGAGAACTCTGAACTCTCTTCACAGCTGTTAATGTGACAGACATTGCAGCACGTTTGTGAGCACACCCACCGCTATCTGGAAGCACAAAACAATACAGACAGCAGCCCCAGACAAAGGGAGAAAGCACATGCAACATATCACAGTGTGAGATATGCCAAACATATATGAAAATAAGCATGCAGTTAGGGAACTGCTGCAGAAATGTGTGAATTTGCAGGTTTGGCAGATTAGCAGAATACATAAATATCACAGGCTTTAAACAACAATAAACTTCACAGAGAATAAGCAAAGAAAGCTGTATTTAATACTTAATCCACTGGGGAAATATATACACTCTGTTACCTGAAATACTGCTTAATTACAGCTAATTAGCAAAAGCAAACAAGTAATCAAGATAAAGGCTTAAGCATTCCAGAATAATATTAATCAATAATCTGCACTGTAAAGTAATTTCTTTGTATGTGTTAGAATGACACCATTCATAAACTAAGCTCATGTTTGATCAGCTGACAAAGTACTTTTGTTCAGTCTTTTTGATCCTTTATGCTCAAGAAACAAAATTACCAGTGGAGGCATAATTTTTTTTCATTTTGATGGAACAAACTGGCTGTCCCTCTTCCCCTCTTTTATCTAAGTTAAAAAAAATAAAATAAATGTGTATCTAGAACTGAGTAACGTTCTGAGAAAATGACTAGAAATCTAAAACAATTGAAAAAAATGAGGTATAGAAAAAACCTTCCTTCTGGATCTTGCCCAACTCCTTTCTTTATTCTACTCCTCTCTCACTGGAGCTGCCATTACATTTTATACATACTCTCTTATTATTAGAAGACAGCCTTCCCACAACTTAGGTTTTTAGCAACTCTAGCATAGTTGTAAAAGAAAGGTAATAAATATTCTTACCAATTATATTTAACTAGAATATTTTTCTGCTCTTCACTAAAATAATTATTTTAATTTTAATATTTGATACTACTGAAATTCCATTTAGTGCTTCAGTGAAGTCAAGAACTACAAGTAAGACAAATTACTTTTTTATTTCTGTAACCTATGACAGGGAGTTTTATAAAATTAAGGTCTTAATGAAGACCTGCAACCTATTTGCAGAAAGTATTTGTTATACTAGCAGTAATTTGAGCCACAGAGTCATCTTTAACCCAGGTTTGCAAGAGAAGTGAGCTCCTGGCATTTCTTTGCTCATTCCAATATTCCCCTGCTACTTCAATATTTCCAATATTCCTTTGGCCACAGGCCCTGCAGGATATGCATTAAGTAGTTGTTAACACTGGCAAACATCAGAGCCACTGCCTTAGAAGTAAGTGGTACCAAAGACTTATTCCAAGGCTCAAGGCAAAAGGCCAGTTATCTCAGCCAGCAGTAGTCGAAAGCAATACATTACCTGCCATTAATTATTGGCATTGTACATGTGAAACAAAGGCCGTGGCTATCAAATCTGCACGTCTGTTAGTTTGCTTACATAAATATGGAATGGAAATGGTAATTAAAATTACATTTTCCATCCTTGCATTCCTTTTCCCCCCACCATCGACATACATCAGAGGTAGCTCCAATGAGATTTGATTATGTGTTGATACTGACGTTCTGTTCTAATCTGAATATTGGCAGACTTTGAAAGCATACTACATTTAATACAAGCTAACAGGCAAAAGAATTTGTTATACTGTCACAGCTCTTATTCAAACAAAGTGGTAATTTATTTGTAATTTTTCAAGAGCTACCTTCCTGAATTTCATGATTGAGAAAGTGAAGACAACGAGAAGCTGACTACAAACATTTAATTATTTTAACTTCAGGAAATTCTGCTTCAATTTAGTTTTTAATGTAACTCAGCTGAGTCAGAGTTTTATACTTCATGGACCCATAATCTAGCAAAGTGTTTTGGCTTCATATAAGAGAAATAAAACAGATTGTAACTGACTATATATATTTACCCCTATATAAATATAATTTATATATATTCACAAATCTGGACCTGCATTACATATCAGTATCTGTACAAAATAATGAGATCTAATTAGCATTCAGTTAAGACAATCTCACATTTATAGGATATTGAGTTGTGCAAAATTTCTAGTAGAATAGGAACGTGTGTGGGTAAGCACATATTGATGCAGGATGGATTCCATCCTCTCATCCATGTTCAGGCCAGGCTCCCATTAAGTGGAGTGTGGAGGATTAAGAAACTGTAAGGGAGACTGAACTAATGATCTTCTGTTCATTTCACTTGCAAACTAATTAATATTGCATGGCTGTTACTTAAGCAACAAATGAGGTTATATGAAACAATCTGTACAAAATGTTTGCATATATAAAAAATATGTGCACATATAGGTATACACACACTCACAATGCCTTTGACCTGAAAAATTCTTCAGGAAGGAGTCCTGTCTCACTAGGAATTGCTTTAACATTGAAGCAAAGGAGACCCAAATCAGCTAAGGTCTGCAGGCAGTGCTAGAATATGAAGTCGAGCAATAACTCACAATCAAAACAGCTGCCTAAAATGCAATTGCAGCTTCTTTTTCTCTCCCTCTCTTAATTGTTTCCACATTTAACCCTTTCCCCTAAATTCATAGCCCCAAGAGCTGCTCCCACTAGAGACAGCATCACCCTAAGTGAGCTCTATCTGTATTTGACAAATAATGTACTGGCTGGGTCCTGCCTCAAAGCCAGATGGAGATGATTCAAAACACCAGCTTTTCATTTAAGAACAAGGGGTGGGTTTATTAAAGAGAGTGTTTCAGAAAGTCAGTGAAAGCAGTGGCATAAAGCAAGGGGGCAAAGATGAAAGGGTAGTGACCTTGTGTGAAGAAGGGAGAGAGAGCAGCTAGGGGCAAGAAAATTTTAATAAGTTCTTAAAGCTTATTAAAGAAAAGAAAAATGGCATCCAAAAAGTAGGTTTGCTGATTATTATTCTATTCACTGTACTTGTGAATGGTATCATTTTTCCTTTTGTCTGCACAGTGAATTCAAGATTAGAAGTCTTTAGACCAGCGCTTCTTACTCCTTATTTGCATTCTGACCTTTTGAGGGAAATATATAGTGTTGGGTCCAGTGTCCAAGACAGACAGACAAGGCTGCTGCCTCTCTATGTCCCCAGGTCCAGCCAGGAGGGAGACTGGAAATGCGTTCCCAGCAGACAGACGTACAGACCACATCCATACATGGCTGGACACACAGCTCCAAACACTCACACTAACATGGCACAGTGGCCCCACCACCCTCCCCTCTCTGGCTGAAGGTCCAGGAGGGAGAATGGCACACGTGGACAGAGTGGATCCTTCTAGCATCTGGGCTCAAACATCGAGTCTGCCACTCATTCCATGCCTGGCTCTCCTGTGACAGCCCTGGGAGGGCCCTGGACAACGGAGACCCTTTGTTCCTTGGGTCTCCTTAATTTGTGTTCTTGCTGGCCCTTGTGTCCCTGTGCTCTTCCAGGCTTACCGAGATAGATAGGTCTTTGATGGCTCTTATGATGGGCCTGGGAGTATCTGCAGGGCAGGCTATTACTTCAGCTTCCTCTCCTTCCACTCTTTCTCTGAATTCCTTTTTGGATGTGCCGATGAGTTTTTTTACCACAAAATCTACACTGGTTCTTTCATGCTGCTGAAAAGTAAATTTTTTGTAGAATGCCTGGAACTCAAGCCCACCTAACTTACTTCAGTGATCTAAAAGTGGCTTAACCATCTGTTCTGCACGGACCAAAGAAATTCTGTTCGTCTCCCAGACAAAATACAAGAGAATAGTTTATGTAATGACTTCCATTAATAATTTTAACAAACAGATAATATTTGCAGTCTTCCAGAACTGCAAATTTTTCACTCTTGGCTGTTCTTTATGTGCTTCATCTAATGCAAACAGCTAACTTGTTTAATAGCTTTAAAATTAGATGCATTTATCAAGAATGATCTTTGTGAAATTCAGCCAAAATATTTATAGATGGACACTAAGAATCTGTTTTAACTATTAACTTCTATCCATTTATTATTTCTCAATGCAATTACCTGTCCTCCAACATGAGCTATGCATGCACATCTGTATAATGAACAATAAGGACATTTATCCTGTGTTTTAATTTGATCTGAGTTTCAGGGGCAGCTCATGCTTTCTGTGAGTTAGTTAATAAAGCAACCAAGTTAATGATGTTCATCAATCTGTAAAATACCTGAAGATTTATAAGATTTATAGCTTAATTGACGATTGCTTAGTCTGGGTTTAGAAACACACACACATTCTATGAGACTACTACTTTAAAATTATGACAACATTTGAACTCCAAAAGGAAGCATGAGCCAAAGTATCCTAGATACTTCTGAAAAACCTCCTCTATATCTTACCTCTGTTTCTTTGTTTTTGCAAAAATGTTTCATTGCCTTATGCTGCTGAATAGTCCTTCCTAACATGTGGTACAGAATTAACATCAAATTCTAAAAAATCCCTCCCATATATGGTAGAGTATTGCAAACCAAAGCTCTTCAAAACATTTTCTCTGTAGACAAAAATATCTTCCAGAGGGTTTGCTGAGACAGACTGCCAAGTCTGCAGCCACAGGGAACACTGGATTAGAGGAGCCCAGTCTAAGCAGTAGATTTACTTATTATTTTTAAAGCTGCATATGCATTAGCTTTGCCACTCTATCAGTAACTGGCATCAAACTAGAGAGCTCATTTACCTGCAGGAGTCATTAATGAAACACAGATTTTAAAAACAAACTAGTGGCAAATCAATGGCATCTGATAACCTTCAATTGCACCATGCACAAATTTCTGTTATAAAGCAGTGAAATAAAAAAGACCACCAACCCCAACCAAAGCTGTAGGACTCATGTCCAAAAGACAGTGTAGTGTAGAAAAAAAAACAACCAAAAAACAAAAGAAAAAAAAAAAGGAAAGAAGGAAATAGCCAGACCAAAAGAGCACACAGAACAGATTCCACCTGAGTCACTCTCTTTCTTAACGAAGTAATGCTTTAGATGGGTGCAAGGACAGGTGCAAGATGTCCACTTTTACACCCTACTCACAGGTTTTTAATTTTTTTTTACAGTCAGAAAACAATCTACATCAATAGAACTGATAAGAAATGCCACAGTTTCTGTCAATACCTTCCTTTCAGTGCAGCTGATAACATGCATATTAATATCAAGCATATAGAAGATGGAATAAAATGTTTTCACTGTCCAAGTGCAAATCAGATTAAAGTTCAACCTAAAATTATGTTGTCTTTAAGTAACCGGAGAGGATTCCAGGTGTGTTCAGGTCTTTAAGGTCTGTTTTTAAGGCTCCTGTGTGATTAGAAGATTCCTAAAGAGGAGTAATTCAGCTACAGATTATTTAACTATTTTGTCTTCTCTCCTGAGAATTCATAACTTACATCAAAAATCTTGTACAACACCAACAAAGTCAGACTTCAGGGCTGCAGTAGCACAAACTGGCAATTTACCTCTTTATTCATATTTTTTGAAGTAGAAGGTATAAAATTACCTCTATCATATGATTTTGACTCACATGATGGCAATGCACAATGTAATTATAGTATGATGATTAGCAAAGTTACGTCTGAAATTACAGTTCTATGAAACCAGTCATATTTTAGTACTACCTTAATTATGCAGACTGACATGTTTAGGAAAGACATCTTCACTAAAAATGAGAGAGGACGGGACAAATTTCAAATAGTATATTTATAAATGAAAAATACACCATCTCGGTTAGCACCTGAAAAACACTTCAGAACAAACAAAACTTTGGGGAACAAAAGTACACCCTCAAATGAGAAAGTTAATTTATCCTGCTTATTCTATTTACAAATGCAGTGGCTTCAGTGAGTCAATATATTTTAACTTTGCATTAAAAGATATGCTCAAAAAATGGATCCTACCGAGTTCCAGTTGTCTGAGACAACAGGAAGCCATGAAGCTGGATTAATACAGTGATCTAGATAATGGCACCTATACCACAGAAAAGTGAATCCCTTTGATTTAGAGCATGCTTCTGAAATTCAGACTTCAAAGGCAGTTCTAGTCCTCAGGTCCCACATATCATGCTGTGGTGAAGCACTGCAGTCAATGATAAAGCCACTGGTTTGGAAACGATGGATAGGTCTATCCTTGCACCACAGTTAATCTGCAAACCAGACAGTTCACCTATGGAGTCTAAAAGAGCTGACTGCAACTGAAAATTTACACCTGATTGAGGCCAGGATTTCAGCAGTCTGCCTTTCAAGAGGCCTATTCCCTCTTCCAGCACAAAGAGCAGCACGGTCTTATTGGCTTCAGAAGTTCAGGAGCAAATATAAGTATGCTGTCACAGATCATGGAGATAACTTTCTACAGAGTACTGAATTTGGTCAATACATCTGTCACAGCAACTTGAGTGAAAATACAAAGCACTGTAAGTACAACAAATCCTCAATATTATCCTTAGCTCATAGGCAAGTGCAGCTTATAATACAGGGCAGTGTTCATATGTCCTTTAATTTAGTGACAGTACAGAATGGAACGAAAAGATTTTTAAAGCATGTGCATTTTCTTAGGAAAATGTGATGCTTTAATAACACTTTTCACTGTTATATCCTCATACTATGTATTTTCACATAAAACATACACAGGTACAAAACAGATACTATTCAATTAAGCACAGAAGGCTAAACATGCACTTTTATTTTGTGTATCCATATATGTCCATACATAGGAAAACATGTATGTAGATTTTATATATGGGATACAAATTAACATAAGCAGGCATACTAGTAAAATATCTTGCTTATTTTGAGCTCAGCATCAACTAAAGTACAATTTGTTTATGAAAATTCTAGCAAATTTGGGATCTTCTCTGCTCACAAAACAAGACAAAGAACAATCTCACAGATGCAGCATACCTGTGTTCATTTTGACACTGGAGGATTTGCTATAAAAGTCTTCAGATTTCCTGCGGAAAATAAAATGATCTATTAATTTGCACAGGACAAGAATGTGTGGTACAAAATGGCAGCAGGGCTTTTTGGAGGGGTGGAGAATCGCTGTGATAGAAATGGCAGTCCTATTTTAACACTGCTTTAATTAAATTGGTATTGCTTGTCCTTCCAAAGTTAAAGATGAGCTGTCACTTCCATTAGAAGTCACCCTATCTTTAAGTGTTTAGTAGCTTTCTCGTAAATATTTGCTCTAGGAGAAAAGAACTAGCGATTAACTTCTGGTCTTGAAACTATAAACTAAAAATATTTTCCATACAGAAATGTGGAAATATTTTTAGAAGCTGCTTATAAGGTTTATTCACTCCTTTGCGCAAACTGAAAGATGTAAAGAGTAGGTCTCTCCAAATATTTTCTAAGCAGCCAAAGTTACCAAGCCTTTTTCAACGTTTTATAAGCAGATGTGGTTGTTTTCATCCAGTGATTTAATATGCCTCCCCAGACAACACTGACATTCTTAATGTTGTTTGATGTATTTCTATGCACAGAATGAGGACGTGTCTTGGCACTCACAGGAATCCTTATCAAAACTCCTAATGGAATCACTGGGTAGCCAAGAGGGTCACTATACACCAACGCACTTTTTAAAGATAATAATTTGCATCAAAATAATGTAAAGTGCACACGAAGGTTGAATCTATTTAGATATCCCAACTTTATACAGTACTTTCAGACAAATAAATGGTAAAACACAACAAGCCAAACTGCAACAGCAGAAAACTCATAACATGCTTATTAACAGCCAACTTCAACCTACCGATGTCATGGGTAGGTTAAAGCAGACACTTTTTTCCTGCTACTGCCAGTTTATGTCACAGCTTTATCTCAGGATAAAGTGGCATCTGCATACTAGCCAGTCTTAGCTGTATTGTTACATTTACACTGTCCAATATAATCTACTTCAGTGAATAGGCAGACACACTAGAGGCC
>WAAE01031414.1:0-17907 GCA_013400495.1 Nicator chloris | reverse complement strand
AGGTTGCTGTGGATGGCATCCTGTCCTTGAGGTGTGTTGACAGCATCATTCTTCCAGAGTACCACAGCATATGTACTGTGTTTGTGAGGTAGATCTCTCTGGGGCTGGCATCTGTTTGCCCCTCTAATTGTGAGAAAATGAAGTTTACCAGCAAACTTCTAGAGTCATGCTGCTTCAGATATCAGTTTTGTGCTTGTGTGCAGGGGGCAGAGAAGGGCATTGAACTCATATCCATGATTTCTGTGCTGGAAGGTATGGCTTTAGTATTCTGCCATCTCATGCCACTTTCCTAATAACCATTTCATCCTCCTCCTTGCTTTTAGTGTTGTCAACTACAAACTACTCACCTTGCTCTACTCAGCTATACCAAGAGTCTTATTTTAACTCACCTGCTTTAAAAGGGAAGAAAATCTGTGCTCCTTAGTGACCTGCAACAAGGTGCATCATAGCACAGACGCTTTGTACTTCCTCTTCTGTTGTGGTGCTCACCACACTTTGGAGGTGTTCCACTTCCTTTGGTGTTTGTCACTTCCTCCCCCTGTGGATGCAGTAGAGCTAGGAATGTTGGAGAAGAAGTAAGTGCAAACTCTGTTCCTGAGGATTTATTTTTATAGCCATGATGTTATACCTGCATTTATGGAGACGGCCATAGTATGGAGTTTTGATTATCTGCAGCACGTGAATCTCTTTATATGGAGAATGCATCTTGGAACCACCATGTGTTGAGATGCACAGTTTAGTTGACATCTTTGAGCACATTAACTCAGCTATTTCAGGCCTGCTGCCAGTTCAGGCAAATGCCCGTGAGTTGAGTATGCCTGTGCATAGATTTGTATACATATACAGAGAGATAACTTTTGAACTTTGAATTTTAGTATGAGGCTTAGAAGATTATTCCTTCTTTTTCAAGGGAAAACTGATGTTGTGCTTTCATCTGCGGTCAGGTTTTCGTCATTATTTGGGATTGATAGTAAAGATGATGTAACCTGATCCTCAAATCATTGGACTTGTAGTTCTGTTCCCAACTCTTCCCACTTCCTTTAAAATGTACTACTTTAGTCCTGTTTTTCCAGCCAACTGTGGAACTTGGAATTAGTTTAAAACATCTATTCAGATTTTTTTGGGATTATTTTAAGTTAAGGAAGAGACAAGACAGGAAAAAAAGAGTTTGTAAAATGTCAGAAGAGTGCTTTTCCTTGTTTATTTTGTGTTTTACCAAGAAGTGGTAGAAAATATCATGTTCTTACATAGTACTCAACTTTTATTTCTATTACACAACAAATGCAGAATTAGGCAGTGTGTTCCAGCTGTTGAATCAGCTGGGAATCATTGTTTTTGTAATGTTATGAAGATGTTTCATACTGATTGCATAGCCTAATGCCCCAAAATGTGGAGATAGCATTTGTAATGTTAAAGCAACTGTTACTATCACAAGGAAGGATTCAATCATTGTATTTTTAATTAATGAATTCTCTTAAGCAGAAGGAATTTTCTTTGGTATTGAGTTTCAGAAGGACATAGAAACAAACACTGTTTCTTACAAACAGATAAGAACAAGGATGTAGAAATAGGCCAGAGGGAGACATAAACTTCATATGCCATCTTCAGAAGCACAGTGAGCAGGCAACATTTCTGCAAAAGAAACATGGCTCTGCTTCCTCCCTGTAGTGCTACCACACACCATCCTCCTCACCTTGTATGCCAAGTTCATCTATATTTATCTGCTTACAGCACGTAATATCTGTGCTGAATCAGGACACCAGCTCTATAAACACCCCCGTGCTCTTTCTTGCTCTTTTCTACCCTGCCATTCCTTGATCTACAATTTCATGTTCTAGACTTTTCCACATGATACTCTGGTGCCCCTGTGGCTTCATCACACCATCCCATTATATACTTCCTGATTCCACGCAGGGTGAGACCCTGTTCTCTGACTACCTTTGTGGCACATACATGCTTTTTAATGCTGTGGTTGTGCTCTTGCACATGCCTAGTGTTTCCATGTTGCTCAGAGAAGGATGTGAATACTGGGGGGGAGGGAAAACTGGTTGTACCTGCCTCATGTACAGGGACATGTCTTGTAGCACTAGAGAAATCTCTGCCTGTAGGCAGAGTAGCAAACTATTCTGCTTTATATCACTTCCATGTGATTTGCATACCCCGGGTGTTGGGAAGTTGTTAAACATGAACTAAAGTCAGCCTACATTTGCAAAGGCTAGTTACTGAAATTTTAACCCAGGGCTTTCCAGCTTCCAAATTTGACCTGAACTAGAATACAAAAGGTGTGAGTTTTTTGAAGAATGTGATTGAAAAATACCTGTATATTCTGCCCATCTTGCAACTTATGAAGCTCTTAGTGTCAATTTTCTATGAGTAAAGATGACTGTCAGTGTGTTAGGTTTTTTAATTAAGTATATTTCTTTTACTTTATTTGAGATTCTGTTTGATCATCACTAGGGCTGAAATACATTACAGCTATTGATATTTCAGCATTTACCAAATTGGAAATTATATTTGTGATCCCTATGCAAATTTAAATGAACCCTGTGCTTTGGATTTTTAAGTCATAGGTGCAGTTGGGAGAAATATAATTTTAGTCTTGACTCCAGTCTTGGGGTGTCTCTTGCTGGAATGTGATCTAAATATTTATAAAATTTAGATTTTACACTAGAATGACTCCTTATGGTCAAATTTCTCAGCTGGTTTTGGTTCAGTTTAGAGTAAGACAGCTTTTGGTCTTCATCAGTTAGAATTTTAATGTACATGGAATGGGCAAAAACAAGTACAGTGTTGGTTGAAGTTGCTTGCTCAGAGGTTGGAAACTGATAGCTAGCTGATAAATTGGAAAAACTTCCTGTTCTTTTGCTGTGTTTAAAGCAGGGCTGAGCAGGTGAGATCTACTAATTTAACAGAATTTAGAGATAAAAGTGTTTCAGATAGGGGATTTTGAGGATTGTTTTGGTGCTTTTAGAAAGAGCTAGTTAGTACACATCTGTGTGATTTTGCACTTAAATACTTCTTGATAAGATGATTAATGAAAGCCACCAGAATTGTGCATGATATATTCACCATATGTTCCTGTTTTGCTTAAGAAACTACTTTAGAATAATAAACATTAAGTGAAACAAGCTGAAAAATAACTTGCTTTGATCCTCCTTCCATTTTTCAAGCATAATTCAGACATTTTAAAGTATTTTTTTAAATTATGGAAAATTACATGTGTGTGTGTATTTAATGCAAATAAATAATAAAATAAATACAAATTTTAAAAAGTCTGCATGTACTTTATATGCAGATGTGGTGAATCTTTTGAACCCTGACAAAATTATTAATATTGGTTTAAAGACAAGATTAATTTTTAAGCAACCATTTAAATGTGTTTCTACCAAACATTGAGAGTGAATGTTTTGATCTCTAAAAAGTGTAAGATAAAAGAGATAAAAAACATTATTAAAAGTAAGATTTCCTGTGTGCTGATACAAATGGTAGTTAAACAAGTATCTAATCTCTTCAACTTATTCAAGTATTAAATTTAGTGTATGCTAAGAAATCAGGATGTTACTGGGAATTTACAGATATTTTGAAGATATCTTCCAGATATGTATGTATCCTTATTTCAGTAAAAAAACATTTTTTGCTTTTACTATGCTTCCATTTTATATTATAACTTTTATTTTTATAATGTAACTTTTGTAATATATTTTCTTTTTTTTTTCTCTTAAACACTGAGAATTATACCACAGGCAGCTTTCTTTTTTGGCAGGGGCAACTGGTAAGTAGAGAACATATTGTACATTTACATTTGCGTTGCCTCTAATGGCTGGTTAGGAAAGTAATATATAGGAATATTGATGCTTATATTAGACAGCACTGGGAATCATCGTCTCTTAGAGAGCCTAGCCAGTTAAGATTAAGTTAGTTTTCAGTATGCAGATGTATTTTTAGTAGATGGATGTTATATGCTGAAGTTAGTCCCAGAAATAACGTGAGGATGACTCCCAGGAAAAACTACGACATTAATATTGGGTTTAACATTATGTGAATGCTTATTCCTTCTTAGTAGATCTGTCATGTTTTTGATACCATACAGTTACATCAACAAAGCAAATACTACTACTACTACTACTACTAATTTCTACTTCTATTTATTAATGATTACTTTTCAATATCTTTTCTTTCACAAGTAGATTTTTCAAACAGTTTATTTTAAAGGATTTTGGAAAGCACATATATATGCGTATGCTTTAGGAAGAGTGAACCATGATTAAATGCTTCAGACGACAATGTAGCAGGTATTATTGAAAAGGTACAGCGGTCAGGTCAAGTCCCCCATGACTGGAAAAGTGGAAACGTACCTGTCTTTAAAGGACACAGAAAGCTGGAGCCTGAGAACTACTGACCCATGAGCCTCACCTCTGTGCCTGGAAGAGTCATGGAACAGTTCCTCTTGGAACCTGTGCTAAGGCACATGGAGGACAGGGAGGTGATTCAAGACAGCCAGCACAGCTTCAGGGCAAGTCCTGACCAGTCCAGTGGCCTTGAATGATGGAGTTCACTCCGTCAGTGGTCAGGGGAATGGCTACAGATATAATTTATCTGGACCTCTGGAAAGCCTTTTGCAGATTTTCCCACAACATCCTTCTTTCTAAAGTGGAGAGGAATGGATTTGGTGGATGGACTGTTCAGTGGATGAGAAGTTGGTTGACTGGTGTTATCCAGTGTAGTGGTCAACGGCTCAGATTCCTGATGGACGTCAGTAACAAGTGGTGTGCCTCAAGGGTCTATACTGGGACCAGTGTGATTTAATATCTTCATTGATGACATAGATGAAGGGATTGAGTTCTCCTCAGCAAATTTTTAGATTACACCAAGCTGAGTGGTGCCATTGACACACCTGAAGATGCCATCCAGAGGGACCTGGATAAGCTTGAGGAGTGGGCCCATGGCAATCTCTTGAAGTTTAACAAGACGAAGTACAAGGTGCTGTGTGTGGGTCAGAGCAACCTCTGGTATCAGCACAGGCTGGGGATGAACAGATGGAGAGCAGCTCTGTGGGAGGGACTTGGGGGTGCTGGTGGGTGAGAGGCTGGACATGCCCCAGCCATGGGCACTCCCAGCCCAGAAAGCCAAACGTGTCCTGGGCTGTATCCAAAGCAGTGTGGGCAGCAGGGCAGGGAGGGGATTCTGCCCCTCTGCTCTGCTCAGGTGAGACCCCAGCTGGAACCCTGCATCCAGCTCTGGGGTCTCAGCACAGGAAGGCCATAGAACTGTTGGAGTGAGTCCAGATGAGCCATGAATATGATTGGAGGCATGGAGTACCTTTCTGGTGCAAAAAGTCTGAGGGAATTGGGATTGTTCATCCTGAAGGTTAGGGTTTGGGGTGGCCTACTGTGACATTCCATTTTCTGAAGGGATCCTGTAAGAAACAGAGAGAGTCTTTTAAACTGAAAGAGAGCAGGTTTAGTTTAGATATTAGGAACAAATTCTTTACTCTTAGGGACTGCAACTGATTACCCAAAGAAGCTGTGGATACCCCATCCCTGGAGATGTTCAAGGCCAGGTTGGATGGGCCACTGGACAACCTGGTCTAGTGCAAGGTGTCCCTGCAGGGGGCTTGGAACTAGATGATCTTCAAAGGTCCCTTCCATCCTCAGGATGCTTAGATCTTGTAGTAATGGCATATCAGAACAAAAAAGATTCAAATATGACTGTAAGGAATGTCTTTTGTATATATATCACTGCAATATGTAGGTATTGCGTGCAAACCTTTTATACTTATCCTCTTGCAATTCTTGCTTCATATTTTTTTTAATAGTTAAATGAAAACAACTGGATGGGTGCCATCTTTATCTTTTACTTCTGTAGAAGGAAGCAGAATGGGTAGTTTTATGACTTGGTATGACACTGCTAAGCAAAAATTGACTTGTATGGTTTGTCTTCAAGAATCATTCCTTTGTAGGAAAAAAATCTTTTAAGTGCTTTTATGTTAACTGGAGCTTCCTTCTGAACCCACTGTTGTTGTTGTTGTTGGTGGAATAGCAGTTTTTGGGCTCCTGTGGGGAGATGAAGAATTCACGTGTCATTAAGTGTCATTGCCATTAAGTATAACATGCTTCTGAAGTATGGTTTGGGATAATAGCATCTCTAGTTTATTCAAGCATGGGATTTGTAGTGCCTGAAAATCAAAGTGAAGTCAGGGTAAAGGGTCTTTTTGTTGCTTTAATGTGTGATGGTGCTTTTGCCTAATCTACTTGGGTTGAACATATGGAGTATTTGAATTTGGAGTGATCTTCCTCCTGGAGAAGAAGTTGTAACAGCTGAAGAGAAGTGCTACACCACCACTCCTTTTTGCTTAACAGAATACAAACAGATTCCTATGTAAGTGCTGAGTAACGACCCTTGCAGGCAGTCCTGTGTGAATATCTCCAGCCGTAGGGATAAACGTGGGAATTCAGGCTTGTAGAACAAGGGAATCACGGTCATTTTGGTTGACCTGGGTCCACTCTCTGTTGGGAGGTATCTATGCTTAGCAATTGACTGTATCCTAAGAGCAAGAAAGGCATGCATGCTTTACTACTTGAATTTGACACTATTTTTATTTGAATCTTGAGAGTGGTAGCTGGCAAATGGAAGACTTTGTCTTCCATTTGTAACTGCAGAAGGAGCAGGAGATTTTTTAAATCTTGTCTTGTGTGCATGTGTGTGCAACATACATGCAGGAGGAAGGAGAGAAAGGAAGCTCAAACACTTATGGATCAGTCCTAAGGGAGGACAGGTTTTCTGGAAATAGAAGAAGCAGTATGCACTGAGATAACAAGGAAGGCTACAAGAGCAAGATTATATATCGATTGTACATTCAAAGCTTAGTGGTGAAGTAGTAATCACCTGGGCAAACACTGAGTTTCTGGAATTTTGTTTTTTCATATCGTAGGTTGATGGCAGTACTGTGGGCATTTTTGTCTGAGACAGAGCTCCCTTTCTGCCTTTCATTCGTGGTCCTGCCATAGTCCTTTCTTTCCCCTTATCCTTGCTTCTCTCCGTAAAAGGTAATGATTGATAAAATGTTACCAGGGCAGGATCAGGACTATGTGCTGGTGTTTCTAACTCAGGCAGTTGTGTTGGGTTCAGACAGCAACTGTCTAAAACATTGCTATAGTTGTGGTAAACTTAGACATTACCAAAGTAGACTTTTCAGAATTTTCCTCTTTGATAATCATGCCTGTTAAGGTGAGGGGGGCAAAATAAAGACAATTTTTGTTTCTGCTACAACATTCAAACCAATGCACGGGTAGTAGTCAGTTAGACAATTGATCTGTGACTGGACTAAGGGAGCTGTGAATGTGTCTTTGGAGCCATGTACCCAGCACTGAGCTTGATTTTTCTTGATTTTTGTGTTTCAGGGGAGGTTTGGTTTTTTTTGTTCCTTTTTAAACAAAAGTACGTGTTTCCCATTGGTGGCATTTTTTCTATGTTTATGACTTCCTTTTACCTGTATTGGAGTTGCTGATCTTTGGTCTATAGCACTTCATGCTTTAAGAATGGAAATTTAAATATGGAAATATGTGCTTTACAATTAAGTGTCTTTCCTGATTGTGCGTCAGCACTTCATGCACAAACATGAAATTTGTGTATTCAGTTGTTCTACAGTGTGAATTCTGCATTCAACCTTTGTAAGCACTGTTTCCACATGAAGATGTTAAGACCATAATTTTGTTCTTAAAGTAAGTAATTTCTGTTGAGTATTGAAAAGAATAAATCAGTTTATTTTCTTTCAGAAACTCCATAGTGATTGCACTAGCATTTTTTTGAGTCCTCAATGCCTTTTGTATAATTTCAAAATAATAATAATTTACATAGATGATACATATTTCACTGCATTGTAACAATGATGTGATCTTTCTTCCCCTCCAGGAATTGTGGTGCTTGGATTAAACAGATCTCATGCCAAGAATGCACTTAGCAAAAATCTTGTAAAAATGGTAAGTGAAAAGAACAGTTTTTACTATAAAGGTGAAGTATTGGAATGAAGCACTTTAAAAAGTGTTTGGTTATTCCCCTTCCTCCTTTTCTCTGTAGATGTCAAAAGCTGTGGATGCTTTGAAATCTGATAAGAAAGTACGAACTGTTGTATTCCGGAGTGAAGTCCCAGGGATATTCTGTGCTGGTATGCAAACTTAATTTTCCTGAGAAGCTGGAAATACGTATTCTCTTATTGCATCTAAAAAAAAAAAAAAAAAGGCCCAGATTCCAAGGAAACATGTATTTTTCATGTATTCATCTCGGTAACAAACAAAACATTTTTGAATTATTTTCCTCAATTGCTAACACGAATCAAATATTGGTTTTATTCTTTCTGTGTCATAAAGTATTTCAAAATATATAATAGTTTAACCATGATGGTGAAAAGTAATTTAATTGATCTAGAAACTCTTGCAAGTGTGTCAAAATAAGATGCAAATAATTTTAGAGGCTATATAAAGAGGCTTTGTAGAAAGCTGTCTCAAACCCATGTTTTAGATGTATTAACTTGACCTTTTAATTAAAGAAACATATGTAAATTTAAAAGTTTGTGATGAATATGCATATTACTGCAGACTGAATATATTCTCAAATTAAAACCAAATCAAAACAAAAAGCACACACCCCAGCCCACATATCCAACCGTACATGCATCTTGCCAAAGTGCTCAGAAAAGCCAAAGCTCTCGACTACCAGATGCTGGGAAACAGAATTTGCTGACATGTCAAGATCTATTCATACAGCAGTATCTTTTAAGAATATCAAGTGAATAGTCTTCTTATTTAAAAACGTTTCAACCAACTCTTACTTTATTCAAATTTAATTTACGTCCATTTGAAACAGAAAGCAGAAAGTAAAACAGTTTGTTCATTTTAATACTTTAGTAGAACTGTCAAGGAAGAGGAGGTCAGTTCTGAAATTTTACTTTTCTGATCATTTGTGTAGTTGTTACTCTTGATAACTCCAAATAACATAATTAGTTTAGTTTTAAATGCAAAGTAGTTTTTCCAATTTTTTCAATATGTAACATACTCAATCACTGCTATTTGAATTTAAAATTCTTTTTGTTGGTTTTAGTAGACCTGTTTTCATG
This sequence comes from Nicator chloris, assembly GCA_013400495.1. Taxonomy (NCBI): domain Eukaryota; kingdom Metazoa; phylum Chordata; class Aves; order Passeriformes; family Pycnonotidae; genus Nicator; species Nicator chloris. The sequence goes on along the minus strand of WAAE01031414.1, from coordinate 8,795 downwards.
CAGATACAGTTTGTCACTTACAAGACTTGTGAAAATAATTGTCTTGGAAAAAGGAATAATCAATTCAGTACTTAGTAATACATATAAATAGGTTAAACGTGTATGTGTTGATCAGCATATTTAATTCAAAGGTTGTATCTTGTTTTAAATCAATAAGTTTTAAGTTTTAGTCATCTCAGAAAAAACCTGTTGTTTTTAAACTCATGAGGAATGAGTCAGCAGAGTACCACATGTGAACGGTGTTTCAAGTTAAATGTTCTGTACTTAAAAAGATAGCTGTTGGGTTTTTTTAACAATGTTTTTTATTTGGCCTTCTTGAAGTTTGTAGTAGTGGTATATTGGAAATAGAGAGCAGAAATACTGATTTTGAGGGAGAGTATCTCAGGTCTGGTATTATTATTGTACTTAGGAGCTCCAAGAACATCTCCAGTATTCTTTGTTAGCTGTCTCTTCCAAGCTGTTTTGGTATAAAGGTTTAACATAGTCATTGCTGCTTGTTTGTCTGGCTTAGAAAACCCAGCAATTCAGAGTATATATTAACACATAACAATAGAGAAGATACAAGGACATTAGGAAGGAAGATTAGTCCTGGAAAGAAGACTGTGAAAGACAAGGGCTGCGTAGCTATTGTCTGGATCTTAACCCAGGGAGTAGAGATAGGTGTGAACTAGGTGTCTGTAATTTTAAAAAAGTGTTGGGTAAAACAAGCATCCTAAGAAAGCAGATTCCTGTAGCTGAACAGGTGAAATAAAGGACGTTCCAACAGTGGTAATTGAAATTTAGAGTGAAACAGAATATCTGAGGCAGAGTTTTTTTAATGAAAATAGGCAAAAATTTTCAAAAATGAAAATAGGCAAAAATAGGCAATAGGATGGATGGATTGCTTCAGTAGGTGGCTTTAATAGGTGTCTCTAAAGAGAATGATAATAGAGGAAACATAGTGAGATATGGAAAAAACAGGCTAGCTTAGGGGAAGTAAGATGAAGAGAGGAACACACTGAATGTAAGAAGGCAGTTTCTGGAGGGGACTCAGGAAATTCAGTAGATCAGAAGAAAGTGTTTTCAAACTTAAATGTTAAAGGAGAATATGTTGCTTCAGGAACATTTAATTTCCTTAAAAAAATGCAAGGATCATCTTGGAAAATGTCACATTTTCTTATGCTTTATATTGCTATTTAGTAGGCTAAACCTGGAATGTTTTTATTTTTTTTGTATTTCCTCAGTAATGTTTTCTTGCTAATGTGTGGGAATGTGTTTTTAAAAATACACTTTTATGATTATTTTTTGGACCACCATCTGATATTTTACAGACCGCATATTGGGAAACTTTGTCCTAGAATGTAGTTCCCTTTTATGAGTGGAATGAAGTCCAAGATCATTAAATCCTGCCATTCCTTAGCTATCAACAAATATCTGTGAGAGCCACAAGCTAAGTGTCTTGTTTCCTTCTAAGGCCTAGTCCACAAAACATGACATCTAACTATTTTTCTCAAAGTAGCAGTGTGGATGATTAAAATATTTAAACTCTTTTGCTGACTGATGTAGATTTGGAATGATTTCAAATTACGGTATTTTCACATGGTGAAATTGGAGAGGGACAAAAATGGAATTGTATTAAAGAATGTAGAGATATGCCAGAAATCATATCCTTTCATTTCTGCATGCAAATTCACTTTGAGTCTTTACCTACTCTTTTCTTTGTGTCTCCTTTTTGATACTTCATACATCTGTGGGTGCAGAAAGTTCCTTATTACTGCTACAGCACTGATCGAAAGGGACACCCAGAAGTCAAAGCCTTGCGTGTCTGGGGTTAAGGATGTCCATGATTATGCATAAACTATGTCTATGAGTAATTATGTCTGTGAGGGCTTCTTGTGCTTCCATTAGAAATGCTCTGGCACTGAGTCACTTCTTGGCTCCTTTCTTTCTACATCTGAAACCAAATAAGTAAAGTATTGGCCTTTCTAGAATGAACATGTATGACCAGTCCTGGCCTATTTAAGTCAAGACTTTGTACTTGCACCATTCTGCAGCCAAAGCAGGTGGTCTGCACAGGAGTCTTTTTATTTCCTGACAATATTTCGTTCTGGCGGAAGGCATAGGCTTACGCATGGATTAAGGCAGGTGTCTGTCCCATGGGTAAAGTGTCTGTGATCAAGTAATCATGGGCTGTGCTGTGTTCACACAAGGGGCCAGATCACATTCACATAGGCAGTTTGAATAGCTTGATTTTTCATTATTAATATTATTTTAACATATGTATATTAGAGATATTGCTGAGGTACTTTTTGTGAGGAGATTTCTAGGGTTTTTTCATCTTCAAAATATTTCTAGAAGTAAGTATGCATAATAGTGTTGGGTGCTACGGTACTGTGAGGAAGAGAGGAGACAATATCCACAAGTTGTTGCAAAATCCAGTTTTGTGTTGGTGTGTTTTTAGAATGGATAAGGTTGGAAGAGACTTCAGTGAGGTCCTATGGTCCAATCTCACTGCTCAGTCAGGGTCATTCTGGAGACAATCTTAGAGCTTATTCTGATTTTAACTACATGTGGTCAAAAAAATGGTGCAAATAAAATACATTTTTTAAGAGTCCTTTTTTCTGGTTTTCAGAGAGTATTTGAGAATGTCTTTGGTCTGAAGAATTAAAAAGCTAATATTACACCTTAAAGCTTTTGTTGTTCAATTTTCTAAGGTTTTGAATAAAGGAACTTCTGGTTATTATAGAATTTTACCTTTGGATATGTTTTGGCTGAAGCTGAAGACTGCTGCATTATTCTAGGTCTCCTGCTTTCTTCTATTTTTTCCCAACTCACCCACTCTTGTCAGTGTATTTGATGATGTGAAATAGGGATTATGCTATATATTGCAATTGAAAGCTATGGCATCAGGTATTAGTCTTTCTTTTTTAAGCAGTTTTATGTGTTGATGGTTATAGTGATTAAAGAAATGGATTCTGATTATATTCTTTTCCTTCTACCTTTTTGCTTGCTGTTCCTTGTAAAGTTGTTTTTCTTGGTACTGTCATGTTCCTCCAGCCCTCTTTTCATGTCCTATCAAGAAGGCATTAAAAAAACATAGTCTTCATGTATTTGTGTCAGGAGGTAACTTACTGGCCATAGTCCTTTGGTTCAGTTTACAGCTCATGCTCTAAAACCCCTTGCTGCTGTTTTACCATTCAGAATAGTACCTCTGATGCCTGAGCAACCAGGACTGTTGCTTGTTACTGTCCAAGTCCAGTCAGAGATCATTTCTCTTAAAAATCCACATGTGGGTTGTTGTCAGTTTCCCTGCATCCATCCCTCTGTTGATACGCAGAAAAAATCCTACTATCTCATGAAGGAGAAAAGAACTAGAGGAACACACTGCTTCTGGATTTTGATTTGCCTGGGAGGGTTAGGAGAGCTTTCTGTTGTAACTTTTTGAGACTTTTATGGTGACTGTGTTTAGAGTTTAAGTGTTTAGAGCAGTCGCTTTTCAAAGTGAGCTGGACTGTATGAAATAGAGGTTGTGAGGTTGTTGGGTTGTTTGCTTTGAGTATGTGTGCATACAAAGAGAGCAAACTTTGGAACAATTTTTACTTGACATATTTGAAAAATGTTCTTTGGAGAGAGACTGTATTTCAAAAATCTTTGAGACATATCAGAATATAGACAGTTAACTTTTTGCTGTTGTTGTAACAGGCTTTCAAGACAGTTTAAAAAATTTCAATATTTGAACTCTTTAAACCACTTTGACCGAAAAGTTACTGCAGCTTGGCCAATAATGTCCCTTCTTGGAAAAGCAGAAGAAATCTCTGTGCCAGAAAAAAATGGCCATTTGAATCTGTAGTATGAGTAAAGCCAACCCAAATGCTTTTCCTGTTGGCATAATTTGTCTGCATAAGAATTTCATTTCCAGCGGGGTTTAATTGGCTTTTTGGAGTCTAATTCCTGGCTGCCACTTCCAGCTGGTGCAGTTTTTCTGGCAGAAGTTTATGAAGCAGACAAGCCTGGTAGAGCAGATCCTTGAAGACTTCTTTGTTTATGAGGTTTTGATATGGAGGAGTAGAGGAGTTTCATAATAGCTCTCAAATACTTGACCTACTCTTATTTTTATAGAACTAGCATGAGTAGTAGGGAGGTATTACTGTGGGTGTAGTCTCCTTTTTTCTTGCAGTCTCTGTTAAGCAAGCAAGGAGGAGTGTATACTTTCACAGACCATATTTGGTTCTCCAGATTTCAGCTCCTGCACCAGAAACTGATAAGAGATTTTGTGTATTACTCCACTCTTCCCTCTTGAGCATTCAGATCACACATGAAAATGTTTTAGTGTCTTCTGAATATTTCTGTTGCTGCACATACCTTTCATTCCCCCAAATAAATGCCTTACAATATAGACTGTAGCTAGGCTCTTTCCTCTTTCTCATTCCAAGCTTTCACCAATGGTCAGACTCCAAATGCTGTTATGCTGTTAACTCCATAGCTGTTAGACTATTAGATTCAACAAAAGTTTCATTTCCCCTGGAGCAACATCAGTGACATGAAATGCATTAGGTTGGTCAGCCATGTGGCAGCTCTGTCTTGTGAGTGTGTGCACACTCGTGTTACATTTGCATTCTACAGCTTGCATTTGTCTGACGTAGATGATTTTGCTTCTTAATTTTGATGTTGTCTTTCTGTAATGACTAATTCCTGTCATGATTTTCTAGAGCACATGTTGAACAACTGAGCCAATAAAGAGTGCAGATAGAATTGTGGTTTGATCCTCTGTATACAGAAAAAAATCCCAATACGAAAGACAAGTTTAAGTATCTTTCTTTTGGAAGTACCTTAGTCATCTAACTCCAAATGCTCCTCTACCTTCTACCCTGACAACACATACTAAATTTAAGAAGAAATTGGAATGGCGGTGGATTTTTCAGAGCTAAAACTCCTGGAAAGTGAGGTTTCTCAGTAAGAATATGAAAATCTGACAATGTTCATGTTGTTAATTTGCAAAAGACTGATCCATTCCTGATGAGGAAGCAGGCACAAAAAATATGGTAGGAAACTGGGTGGGGCTGCACTCAACAGTGCAGTCTTCAAATCAGCATCTAATCAACTAGGAAATTTTAAGCTAAGAATCACTTGGCTGTCTCCTCATTGGTTGGTGCAATGTCTTACTTGAAAAAATGATAAAATTTGGTTTTTATTTGTTCAACTTTCTGAAAGTTATTCTCTAGTTGAGAATAGAGCTTTTAAACCAATGTATTTAGTTCACATGGGTTTCTCTGAGAAGAGGCCAGGAGCTGTCTGGGTACTCAAAAGAGCAAGCTGCAGCCAGTTCCAAACCAGACCCATGACTGCCCAATGCTGAATATTTAAGAGATTCTGGTGGCACCTTTGTGTTAACATATATATTAGAAATTGTAAAGAACCATGTGCAGCAGCCATGAGAGAGGAGTGAGAAAAAAACGCAAGAGAAACAGCCCTGCAGACCCCCAGATGAGTGGCAAGGAAGGGGAGGAGGTGCTCCAAGTGCCAAAGGAGAGATTCGCTTGCAGCCCAAAGACAAGACCGTGTCAAAGCAGGTTGTCACCCTGGAGCTCATGGAGGACCAATCTGGAGCAGATATCCTCCCTGCAGGCCATAAGGAACCCGACACTGAAGCAGGTGGACACACTCTGATGGCAGCTGCAGTCCATGAAGAGTCCAGTCAGGAACAGGTTCCTGGCAGAGGTGTGACCTGTGGAGACCAGCCTAGGACCAGATGTTCTGGCAGTTGTGGCCCATGGGGGCTCATGCTGGAGAAATCTGTTTTTAAAGGACTGTGCCCTGTGGCAAGGACCACACTGAAGCAGTTCTTGAGCTGTGTCTCCTGTGGGAAGTCCTGGAAAAGACTGTATTGTGTGGGAGGGATTCTATGCTGGAGCAGAGAAAAAGAATGAGGAGGAAAGAGTGGCAGGGATGAAGTGTTATGGTTGAATTGCAATCCCCCTTCCTCCCTGCTTTTGCTCTGCACAGCAGTGGGGAGAGGTGGGGGAGTTAGTAATAAAGTTAAGCCAGAAAGAAAGGAAGAAGGAGTGGTAGGGGGAAGATGGATTTATTTTGGTTTTTGTTTCTCACTATATGTCTTTTATTGGCAATAAATTAAATTTATCTTTCCTAAATCCAGTCTGTTTTGCACATGATGGTAGCAAGTGAGTGATCTCCCTGTCTTTATCTTGATGCATGAGCTTTTAATTGTATGTTCTTCCCTACCTTACTGAGAAGGGGAACTGGCAGAGAGCCTAAGTTAACCTACCACATCCAGTTATTATGGATTTTTCAAAGTATGATTGAGGCAAGACCTTTATTTTGGAAGAGCTATGAATTGAGGGTGGATTGGTTATATAAAGTCTCAGAGGAACTTGTGTGAGAAATGGTCTAAAATAAAAGTAGTAGGAAGATTTCTCCCCAGTTACTGAGTAAGTAGTGACCAGAGCTGTGTAATACGTATGGTACAGAAGTTAAAGTGGAATAACTTCAACAGAAAAGACTAAATCTATAACTACTTTGTTCTTTTTTCCATCTCTTAATTGAGGTGCAGGATTTTTTTTCTTAAAGCTTGTGTATGGCATCTGTTTAGATGACTCATTCTTCCTACATTGTGTGCTCTGAAGACCCGTGTATGAAATATTGTGTGTCCTTCTCTAGTTTTGAAGTTCTCTAATGACAACTTCAATTTAGCTACTCCTTTAGTATCAGGAGCAATTTATAAAAATATTGTATTTCTGTCTAAGAGGGATTCCATTATTTCACTGAATACAGACAGTTTGAATTGAAAGTACTTTCAACCACTATGTACTTGTCTCCATGTCAAAGATTTCTAAGGATCTAGTGGAAGTAGAGACAACTTAATTCATAGCTAATATTGCCACAGCATAAAATTAAAAAAGGTTCCTGATAATTGGATGTATTCAGCTGTAATACTATTTGTGAATATTTCCGTGCCATTTTTCTTCCTTTTTTGGTCTTGAATGAGCTGTAGACCATAGCTTACTGTGATTTGTGCTTACAAAATAAAAAAAAACAAATTTAAGATCAGGCCATAAGTGAAAGATAAATTATCAGCTCCAGCTAGAGAGTAATTTTTAGCAGTATTTTTCCTAAGTTGATGCAATTTTGAGATTTGCTTTTTCAAGCTGATGAAACAGAACATCTGACCATTGCTTCTCGTGTGGCTTGTGACATCTGATAAAAAATGGAAATGTAAAGGCTTATTTATTCCAATGATGCAAGCATTCTTCTTTCTCCATCCTCAATAGAACTGAAGCAATCTTGAACTTGAGATCCATGTTGTTACTTAAAGTTTACTAAAAAGGTCCAAATCTGAGTTGTTTCTCTAGTTGTGTGGTGATCTTTGCCAAACTGAATCAACATTTTGTAGACAGTTACCTAAATTGATTGATCAAGCTAGTGCTTTCCTAGTATAATATTTACCAAAGGGTGGACTCTGTTATACAGTTATGTGGAAATAGAGCATCTACTTCAGTTACTGGAAATGTGGGATTATTTTATGTGATGGATATCTGTCTTTAGAACTCATTTTGGGCAACAGAAGGCTATACCATATTTAGTGTAATTCAACCGGCTTGTGTGTTCTGGGAAGTATACAAGCAGGATTAAAGTGTATCTTTGGGTTTTGGAGAACATAGGGTGTTGTTTTACCTGCTGATTAAATTTTTTTTTTTTTTAATTTTTCTCTTTTAGTAGTTTAAGAAATTGTCTTAGGCATTTAGTCCATTACAACAAATGCACACAATTAATGTGGTATTTTCTGGAAATACTTTTTCCAGTGAAAGCCACCTAAAATATTAAAAATATTAAATTCTAGGTAAAAGATATATTTCTGAGGTAGTGGTATTTTGTTAGTTCTTTATCAAGAGGAGGGTAACAAGAAAGGGAATGACTTCCTCAAAGCCGTTAAAAATTATAAAAGCATGGGAAAAAAATGATCAAACTGAATGGCTAAAAATGTTAAATTGAAATATTAGGTACAAAGTAATTTGTTATGCCTGGAGAAATAATGACAAATATACTGGTGATAAGAGAAATTTATTTGTTTGGATACTGTGTATGGCAGTCAGTCATGCTCAGGATATTCTCTGAGTAGCTGTACAGAAAACCTGGGGAGACAAATGTCTGAAGGAAACAATTGACTGTTTTTGAGTTCCTTTCCTACATCTTGTTTATATTATGTCAAGTAAAAATTTTAGAGGTGCAGCTTGCTTTTAATAATGGTAAATAGAGGATTCGAGTCTAACTTCAGAGCTAAGACTTTTAAAACCAAATGACTGAAAGTCATTTAATGAATGAAAATAAGTATAACCATATAACTTACAAATAAGTAAATCAACTACGATCCTGAATAGTTGGAGGACTTCTAAAGTTTCTTGAGATGCTTGAAAGGGATGCAGTGCTCTAAATCTTTTGGATTATTACAGAAATGATACAGAAGTCTCCCAAGTAGACATTTATAGTGACTTGTTGTCCAAACTTGAGACAGGCAGGAATGGTGAATATCTGGGATATGCAACAACTTCAGCATATCTCGGAATTTAAATAAAATGACATCTTGATGATTATGAAGCAGTGAATGGTACCTCACTGATGTACCTCAGCTGACTACCTAGAACAGAGAAACACATAAAGACCTTACTTAAACTGTTACAATGAGTTTTCAAACAGTGGCATCTTTTCTGGAATGGATATACCAGAACAGACTAAATTAAAATGGAAAAGATACCAGATGATGGAGAACATTTTGTACTGGGAAAACTGTTCTGCCGAGGTTG
>WAAE01031406.1:0-12765 GCA_013400495.1 Nicator chloris | reverse complement strand
CCACACTGCAGGGCTGGATGACAAAAAAATTAATGCTGTTTCCTCTAGCAGCAAAGGCAACTCCCAGTGTGCTTTGTTTGCTTTCTTTTCTCCACTGCTCTTTTTCAGATTTGTATTTTTACTCAGACTATTTGTCTGCTTAAAAGTCATCAAAATAAGTTGCAGTAGCACCCACAGAAGACACATCGAACTGTGATAAAGGAAAGGAAAACCATTGTCTGAGAAACTTGGTTTGAAACATTCTTGGGCTGACATTGGCCCTGAGGCCTTTAGGGCTTACTGTGTCAGTCTTGGTCCTAGTCCAGTGTCTGACCGTGAGCTATCATTCCTGTTTAGGAGGGATAAGGAGCTCAAAAACCTCTGCTAAATGCAGCTATTGAATGCGTAAGTGGGTGTTGAAAAGAGCTCATTAATGGTAATTTTCTTACAAATGTTTGAAAATTCCTGTTGGGTCACTCTGAAAAATATTCCAGAGTTTATTCTTAAGAAGGAATGTTGCAGTGACCAAGAGAACCATTCAAAAAAATGGAGGAATGGATGGTGGATTTGGGTGTTCTTTTCTAAAAGTTACAGTGTTTACATATTTTTTGATTTTGTCTCTTTTACAGCATCTTTCAAAACAAAGCAAAACCCCCAGGCAGGAACCCAGAAACATACAAATAGATAGCTTTAGGATCTTGTTGGGAATACTGCCAACACGGTAAAAAGAAATATCAGAAAAGTGCCAAACATGCAGACCTGTCATCCTTTGCCTTAATGGGCACTTACAAATGTGCTACTTGCAAGAGATGTTCTTCCACAATATGATTGTGGTTATAAAACAAACAGCATGGTCAATAATATGATCTAATCTGATTGAAGAGGTCAGTTAGAAAATTATTACCCACTTTACAACCCATTAACATCAAACCTACATTACAGGAATGTATGTGATAGATTAAAAACTTGCTTACTTAAAGCAAGAAGGTCTAAATAAACTCCATTATGAATGGTTTTTTGTATTTGAAGCAAAAAAAATTACCCCCTTGGTGACAGGAATGCAATGGGGAGACTCAGAACAAGTTGCTGAGTTTAGCTTTTCAATCTCTGTGCCTGAATCCTATCTAGTAGACGTTTGGGGAAGTGGAAAAGACATTTTTGGATGATTAGCTTCTGCTTTGTGATTGACACAGTAAGGAGGCTGCAAGAAAGCAGTTCAAGGGAAATTGAAGCTGTTGAATGGAGTTACTGGAATTAGGGAAGGAAAAAAAAAGCTTTGCTTGATACAGAGCAAATTATTTGCTGTATCAGGAAAGACCCAATGACCCTTCTAATCTTGTATCCTGCCCGCAATGTTGATTTATACCAGATGCTTCAAATGAAGATATAAATCCCCATAATATGTTTACCTGTAATTGTATAATAGTGTGCAAGGAGGGTATGTTCTTTCTTGACACCAGCCCATGATCAGCATATGCCCTGTAGCATATGTATTGAAAGCTTCTGTCTTTACTCCTAGCTGATGAAATTGCAGATGCTTATGGCAGTTGTATAAATTAAGGCCAGTGGATGGCTAAGCATGTTGTGTGGCAAACCACTCCTGCACATTGAACAGCCTGAATTTTAGCTAGTAAATTCTTGGGCCGTTTCCATAGGATGCCATGCCACAAAGTTAGGAGGACATTCTGTTGGGCTCTGTAGTGCCCTTTAACTGGTAATGTCAAAGGAAGGTGCTAACAGTCTTCTGGGTCTAGTTTGCTGAGCAATTATGCAGAATCTACATGTATCTATATTATCTGCTGGATCAGTTTTTATCCAATGCAAGGTGTTATGTGATCAGCTCCTTTTTTTTTCAACTGGCTTATGCCAACATACCTTTAAGGTACCTGCCTGACATTTCAGATTGCCTTAGGTTTATTTTCCTGCTTAATTTCTATACAAATTGCCAGATGCAAGATTCTGAGGGAGTCTATGGTTACGTTTGCCTCCAAAGTCCCTGGGGAGTAAGGTGAGATAGAAGGGAAGATCTAAGTCTGGTCCTCTTTGTTCCTAAAACCCCGTCTGTCCTGGGGTGACTTCATGCATGCTCACCTGTAGTTAATATTGCACTGGTAGACAGGTATAGTTCATGTACAGGGGCTGGGATTTTCCTGTGTAATGTGTGCTTCATCACTGAGTTCATCCAGCAGCTGCCCATAGCACCAGCCTGACAGATTTTGCTGGTGGTCGTACCCTTAGTACCTGCTCAGTTGTCTCCCCAGCTTCTGTAGGAGGTCCCAGAACTTGAGAGTGACTTGTGACACTGGGCCTCCTTGCTGTAGATGTGAGAATACTGCATCTGTGTGCTGTATTCAGGATGGCAAGGAGGTAATGAAAGCAGGGATGGAAGAGCCCTACAGAAATGCCTGGAACCCTCTTCATCAGAGCTATGCAGAGACACTGGGTCATGGAGGGCAACATGCACAGAGGCTTCCCTTGCTGTGCTGGTACTGACACTGTTTGTGTCACCATCGTGTTCCCTGTCTGCCTGCAGGCTGGAAGCATCTCTTTAGTAAGATCAATTGCTTTTGTGCTGTAGCGCTTCTGGGCACAGATCAGGCTGCTGTACCTCTGCCTTTAATGTAGGGTGCTCTGTGGAGGTTTGTACTGCCAGTGATTTGAACATTTCCAGGCTGGTCAGGGCTATTCTACAGGCCTATTTACATTTGGCACAGGGCCCGTGAAGCTCCATGCCATCATTTCTGCCTGGCATTCCTATCTGCTTGAGCTGCTCGGACTCAAAGGCATTTACAGGTGACCTGACTGCTTGCCAGGAAATACTTATCTCCTCAATGACTGTGGCATGGAAGGGGAATGTGCTTTTTGGCTGAATGAGGAGGAACTGGATGTCCATCAAGACCAGACTTAGAGAGTAGAATAAGGTTTGTGAGCTGGACCATATTTGCTTGCCATATCCATCACAACATCTGTGAGAAAAGAAGAGGAAGCAGGCTGATCCACACTGTGCAGATGCAAGAACTGTAAAGTCAATTCCATGTAGGAAGGCCCAAATGAGTCCTTTATACACAATGCATTACTGTGCATTCACTGCTTCAGTGATGTGGTTTCCAAGCTGTTTTTTCTTTTCTCTTTCCTATTTTTTTTTTTTTTTTCAGCTGATAAGAGGGAGGTAGAAAACCTTTTATCATGTTTCTGTTAGTGCTTCTTCTGAAGCACTGTATTCCTCACCACCCCCATGCTCTGTCTGGATGCCTGGCTGGCACTGCCAGATGAAACCATAAACCCTGCATAATATCCCATGTTCTCTTCCCATAAGTTTTCCTTTCATACTCTTTGTTCCTTTATCTCTCTTCAGGGATGGAATGATTTATGCCAACATATAGAGCTATAAATGAGACATTTTTCTACAAGCTGAGGTAAGGACAATGGTGCAAAGCTGTAGTACAACCAGTAAAAGTAAACACAAAGAAGCAACAAAAGTAGTTGTTAGCCATTAAACAGGTATAGTTTTATTGGTTGTAAACATTTCAAATAAGAGCAAGTGAATAACTACTGACAGTTTTTAACAAAGGCAAGTAGTAATGCAGCCAGTGCAGTATGTGGGATTTTATTTTAAAATAATTTTTATTTTATCTTAATGGGTTTCAATTATTTTTGGTTCATGTTCGTTTTACTCAACTTGAAGTTTTGGAAAGGCGAATGGGATTCAAGGTAACTGAATTGCTTCATCATGTCTTACACTTGATGTTGCTCATCAGTAAGTGGAATATGTGTAGAAATGGTAAAGAGCAATCTTGGTGCAGGAATGAATAAAAGTTTTTATAATACTGGTCCTATTTAAATCTTATGCTCTTTGAAGAGGATGTGAATTAAGTTTGCTGGGAGTATTTAACAGGCTATTTTTATTGGATTAACATTGATTTTGTAAAGTTCATTTTATATAATTGCCTTGACCTTTACTTGGGGGGCTGGAGTCAGTCTCACATTCTTTTCTGAAAATTTGAATTATCTTGGTTTTGATGTGATGTGAAGAGGTAAAACTAACATCTCAAAGATAATTGTTAGTAAAAAAGTATGTTCTTATCTATCTCTAGTTAGTTCTTACACTGCTTTATGATGTGGGGATGGTTCAGCACAATCAAGTTTACCTCTGTGTATTGATCTACAATGATGAAGTTAAAACCAAGCAAAATGTGGGTTTGCATTCCAAATGATTTAGGAAAGATTTATGATGGTGTCTCCTGAACCTTGAAAAATGACATATTTTGTTAAAGTATTCATTTCGTTTTTTTCTTCATACTTTGGTGAGGCCTGCCATGAGGGGAAAGGAAGTTTTACTGAGAAATCCAAGGTTATTCAGCTAGTACAGTGAAAACATACATTAAACATGTAGGTCTAGGCAATATTTTTCCTTGTGTATCAGGACTGTGATTTTGCATCTATTCCTTTAAGTCAAATCAGTTTTGCTATAAGGTTTCTTTGGGCACAGGAATCTTACCATTCTAGAGTCCAGAACTGTGTGGTTTTTATCTAATAGGCAGGCTTGCCAAGAGAATGTGTCCCTTTGCATTTCAGTAAACTGTGGCTTTGGTTTTTGTTTTTGCAGTAACTTAAAACTATTTTTCATTACATTGTGGCTGAGATATTGGTACTTACTAGAGGGTCTCCAATGCTGGTATTTTAAAGGAATGGAAAAGTTTAACCAAACACATAGATTTTATTAAAACCCTGGCATTTTGCTAAGTATTCTTTTAGGCAAATTCATAATCAGCACTTTTCCTTTGTGAATATATGCTTTTGTGTCATATGCTTCAGTGGACAATGGGCAGCATTTACCAGGCATTTAGTGTGGTGAATGTTGTAAGAAGAAACTATTAGCACTTTGCTGCTTCCAGCAAGAATAGCTCACTAATTCAGTTTAGTAAAATATGGTGATATTTTAGTGCCAATAATCAGATCTGGAGACTTTCAAAAACAGCAGTTACGGTGTATTATTTCTCCTGTCCCATGGCAAAGGCTTTAGGCATTGAAACTGTTTTGGAAAACCAATATAAATAGTATTGCTAATGCTAGTGATTCATGTATTTAATGAATAATTTCTTTTGTTTGCTGTTCTGCTCTGTAGTTCAGATAAGACAAAGCAACTCCTTTTATGAAAAGGAAATGAAAGAACATAACTAGGGTAAGATGTAAACCACAGAGCTTCTGCCATCAACAGGAGGCAAATGGCCTCATAGCAGTTATGCACAAATAAGTAGGTTGTAGTAGGTTGAAGCTGCGGGCATACTTTTGGCCAGGATTGTCATCAGACATCAATTTGGAAAGTTGTATAAATAGATGCTGTTGAAGAAAATCCAAGTGTTGTCTGGCATGATTATGTCCAGCACAGTTCAAGTGCTTGCTTCTAATACTCCCATGCTATTACTGCCATTTAGAACACGAACTGAATTAGGCTTGCCTTGGGAAATTAAGGCTGTTAAGCACATTTTTCCAGGGATTCAGGACTTCCATGGGTGCAATAGCCAGATGGGGTGTATGGCCTATGTAGACTTGGAATACTAATTTCCTCTGTCGTAGAGTTTGCTGTATGACACTTGGGTAAGTAGAGGTTCATACCCTACAGTTTCAGACAGGCTCCATTTCCCCACTAATTCTGTTTCTATGGTCATTTGTACTATTAGCTTGTCCTAGAAAACTAAGCTGCCAGCTGGCCAGTACCTGACACACAGGCATTAGCTGCCACTGGGGAAAATCAGGGTGAAATTAGTCACTTAGAATACTTTGGCACAATGAAGTTCTGAACTCCTGGTGAGTATGTTAGATAGAGAAGCATTATTCTACCAGTTCAGTGCTAAAGAGCCACTGTTCCAATATAGGCTTAAAGGAAAGTCAGACCTCTGAAAATAAATTGTATTAAGGAGAGCTAGTGAAAACCTGCTAGTGAATAGGAAAGTACATAAATGAGGTAAGCATGCCAAATATTGTGTTAAATGTTATGGCACTGGTGTTGTTGTTCTATGTTATAACAATAACATATAACAGTTATGTAACATATAATAACATATAACAGTAAATGTTATATACTGGTGTCATAACATTTAACAACTAACTGTTGGTAAATGTTATGACCACAAGACCCTTATATTCTTTTCAGGTTCCTGAATTTGGTTAAAAAGAAGCTTGATAAACTAGAAAAAACATGTTTCTGTTTTAGTCCTTTCCTCCTGAGCATTTTCCCAGCAGGGACACTGTTGACTATCAAGTTCCCAAAATAAATGTTAAAGTAATGACACCCTAACACATTGTAACAGAAATGTAATGGGAGTTAGTCTTACGCTGTGATTTATCTGGATTACTCATTTCCTTATTTTGAAGAATATGTGTGTTACAGAATCAATGCCTTGAGCCATGCTTGTTGATAGTGACGTTTTCAATGCTCATGTTATTGCTCAGATGCACTTTCTTCTTTAGGGGAAGAAACAAATTTGTAGAATGATTCTGTTTTCACAGTATATGTAAATGACAGACCTATGAGAACGTATTTTACAGCTTTTCAGAATACATTATGTGTTAAATCCAGATACATCTATAATGTATGAGCTCTATACTCTTGCTATAACTGTCATTTCTGCATAGTTCCGGTTAAAAGAAGTCCACAGAGGAATCCAACTTCATCTTGTATAAGAAAGTGATCTACTGTAATACAGAATATCAGCATATTTTAGATACATGACCAAATTAAATGTTTCTTATTTATCAGTAGACTAACAGCGAGTTCAAAACTTAGCCAAGTGGAAATAGTATTGTGAACATTTTTCTGAAGTTAGCTAGTAACAGAGAAACTATGGAGTAAAAACCTTCATTCAACTGGAGTAATTTTCTAAAGAAGTTTCTTCCCTCTTCTTTATCTGATGAGATAAAGTGCGAAGTTTGAGTTGTCATCTGAATGATCTGCAGGGAAGAGAACCCTAAGGGTGTTCAGTGTAGAACAGGGGGGTTTTCCCTCTGTTGTGTTTGGTCTTTTTTGTTCTGTTTCATTTAAAATTAAACTATACTGGGGTCACGTGGATAAAGGAATATTTCTCCATTTATCTTTGACTGGGCAAGATAAGATAAAACCTAAATATAGTTGAGACTACGGCTGGCTGCGTATCATCCATGTACCTTGGATCCTATGCTGCAGAGATTTGCACAAGGGCCAGATGCAAGAGGAATCCAACCGGTGCTGCCAGCAGGTCACCTCCTCCCCTGGCCTGCAGAACACTACTTGAGAAGTCCTGGGAAATGGATGATGGTTTTCACAGATCACATGCAGAGAAACTGGAGCTGACTGCATATATTTCAGCTTATCAATTGTGTCTGAAATATCTGGTATCTTGTACAGGAACAACAAAATTAAGTCCAAGTGATGATGGCATTTTAATTTCTTTTGTTCCAAAACACTGGTATGTCTTTTCACACAAAAACCTCATTTAATGTTCCAGGTAAAAACTGTTGGGGATTGTCTGCATAAGAAAATGCATGAATATTTGAAGGAAAAGCTTTAAATAAAAGAATAAGGGTTATTTTTTATAAGTAATATTTCTTGACTAATCAGAACCTTAACATTAGTAATCTGCTTTATGCACACAGATTCTTCAGTATGCAGAAGAACTCTAAAGCAGAATGCTCTGAAAGATCATCCTCATTCATCTTTGTCCCCTTTATGCTTGCACAACAAAAGTGTAAGAGTGTGTTAGGAATAAATGGCAGTAATGTACTGATGGGAATACTTTCAAAGTGGACAACACAGCCTGGATGAAGCCCAACACTTAAGGGTATGAAGCCTGTGATTAATCCTTAGGTTCGCATATGTAACATTGTAGGCACTCTAAAGTCTAGGAAGCTAGTTTGAAATTGCTGGTAGCTCTTATGCAATAACGATTTATCAAGAGGTGTGTATTTGCAGGTAGGGAAGTGATAAACACCAGGATGTATTGAGGTTTAAATAATTTCCAGGCATTTGAGGAGAGTTGCTAAGAAAGCCTTTCTCCATGATGCACTTTCTGTGAAGTTTTGGGAACACAGGAACAAAGCTGGCCCCCAAAAAAATGTAGCTTTATCCTTTTTGCTTTGCTGGGGATCTTATTCCAAAGTCTGTGAGCTGCTTTTATTCCCTACCACCCCCTGTGATTTTTTTTCTTTTTTTTTTTTTCTTTCTTTTCCTCTGAGAAGTGTCATGTGGTTTCCAGTGTTTGCTTCTTTTTCTAAGGACACAATGTTTTGGGATAGGAAGCGTCCTTTAGTCTCTGATTTCTGTGTGACGCTGGTTTACTGTTAAGATGTCAAAAAGTGTCAAAAACTTCTAGAATTTGTGTTTATCTGTAGACATGCTGCTAGCTACCAACATCTTTGCTTTTTACAATTGTAATTTCCAACGCTGACAATTTACCTTCAAAAGATAAATATTTTTTTTAAAGAAAATGAAATGACTGACCCTACCAGTATGTGATAATTGATGGCTGTATTTTTACATATACTATGTAGTTATTCCTGTGCTAGCTATGGTATTCATTACCCTTTTGAATCCCAGGCTACTATTCATAGCAAAGGCAAGAATCTGCACAAGAAAACCTGGACTTGATTAATATCCTTAATTACTTTGCACTGGACCAAAGGATAATATTTCTTACTGCTTCTTGTTACTAATCAGTTATGTCTCAAAGCATTTGGATCAATAACCTATATTTTTTTTCTCTTCAGAACTGTGCTTATTGTATCAGTAGGAAAATATTCAGATGAAGAAACTTGAGAATGTTAACTAAAATTCTTCAGAAATTCATTATTGATTTTCTAAAAGTTTGTCAGATTGGAGACATTAAACCAGCTCAGCAGGTTTTTGGTTTTTGTTTTTGTTATTTTTTTTTAACAGAATATTTCTGAGGGGTTATCAGCCAGCTCTGCTGAGTGCAGGGACATTAAGCAGGGTAGTATTTTATATGAGCATGTGTTCATCTCTTCACTGCCTGATAAGGCACAAACTCATTCCCACTTTATGCTAGAGCAGCTCTTTGCTGAAGTGACTGTGGTCTCTCAGGAACACACCTATATATCACTTTAGGTACTGTACTGTGTCAACAGCTCTCTGGGCTGGGGCAGTGGGATCTTAGCCTGGATGCTGTACCCACATACAGACATGATTTAAACCGGTTGTCCTTTGGCTTCAGCTGTAAATTCAAGGTTGGCTGTGTGGTCGTCAGCAGTCTTCTCCATGTGCTTTGTGATGGTTTGCATCACTGATGATGGGCTCACTGCTCTGGCCTCTTCCTCTTGCTGTTCATTCTCTGAGTTGTGTCATTAGAGCCTACACACATTGCTGAGTGAATTAGCAATACGACGTGTCCTTAATTTCTTTGGCAGCCTCATGGGGCCAAGGTGACAGTGAGAGAGGATTGAGCTTCTGTAGGTTCCATTCATCCCCATAACTTTGAGTACTGTGCTGTGTGCCTGTGTATATGCAAGCTTGAAACGGTCCTAACATAAAATTGTTTAACTATACCCTCAATCCATACCTATAACCCTGACCTAACTGCAGGCATTATATCTGACTATCTTAAGAGTGGTCATCAGGAACACGGGGACAGACACTTGTCAGTGGAGACCAGCAACTTGACAAAGGGCAATGGGCACGATCTGAAACATGGGAAATTCTATCTGAATATAAGGAAAACCTTCTTTACTTTGGGAGTGACTGGAACAGGCTGCCCAGAGGGGTTCTTAAATGTCCTTCTCTGGAGATATTAAAAATCTGATCCTGTGCAACCTGCTTTAGAGGGGCCTTGGACCAGATGACCTCCAGAGGTTCTTTCCAACCCAAGCATTCTGTGATTCTGTGATAATACTGACAACTGACAGTCTCCTCTTTGCTCCCTGCAGTGTTCAATCATAAAGGCAAAACCTTGCATGGCTGTTAGTTTTGTGGAGAGGGGGAGGAAGAGAAATCCCTGAAGTGAAAGTGATAGGATGTGGATAACAGATTTTAATTGCTGCTTCCTCAGACAGTCTGTAGCCTGGCTAAAACAGATTTTCCTGCTGATTCGCACGAAAGAAGACAATGTTTTAAATATTGATGTGTATGTGAAGGGATTATAAAGTGCCCAGATGGACCTCTTCGACTGTACTTTCTTGATAATGTGTGTTGTGTTTTTTCTAATTGACAGTCACTGGGTTCTAGTCCAGCACATCATCCCTCATGACCATTGCTGTTCCCCAGGCAGGGTGGCTGCCTGATGTTCTTCCAGCTGGCAGCTGAATAGTTCAGGTATGTCATTAACATAAAACTAGAGTGAATAGATTTTTTTTTTTCCCCTATTTTTATTTTGTTCAGTCTTTGGTTGATGAACTATTTCACTTGAGCCAGGACGTAAGTACTTTATTTCTAAACTACAAAGATAAACAGCAACTCAATTTTTCAAGGTCACTGAAGCAAAAAGAATCGCCAAAATGTTCGAACTTTAAGTTTTACAGGTTGGGGTTTTAAATGGTTTTTCAACTAGAAAATATAAACTTCTAAAATTTTTTTTTTGTTAACTTGGATTCAGTACCATTTTTGTCAGCTGGGACTGTTTTGTGTAAACACATTATCCACACTTTCTCCTCTCAAATTTCCTAGCTCTAACCATGTGATATCAGCAAGACAGCCATCTCAAGGCTTTTTGATGTAAAGACATTTTAAACAAGTTCAAAGGGTTAACAGACAGGAGGAGAGAGAGGCTATTTCTGTATCTGAGACTTCAGTGGGAATGATTTACTGTGAACAGAAGAACATATCTCAAAAGTAATCTTTTTATCTGTCTCTGCCTGCAGAAAAATTTATGATGATGTAAGGATATCTATAATGGCACAATTTACATGGCACCTTTTGGCTGATGAGAAATGGCAGTCTCAAAATGGCTACAGAGATTAGGAGTTTTAACCTTGTTTCCAAAAATAATGTACTTATAGAATTGTTGACAATTTTTGCTGGTTTAATCATTTCACCAAGACATTTATTACATGTATGTCAGAACCCAAAATAATAGTGCAAATAGAAGCCTTATCAATCAGCCAGTTAAATTTTCACACTCTTTTGGTGTAGCATTTTGGTCTTTGGAGTAAATTTGACAGTTTCATGTGATGCTGCTTAACACAGCCTGAAGATGTGCCACATGATTCTATGCTGTTTGGTATAACTGGCAAAAGTAAGGGTAAAAATGCAGAAGTATAATTTCAAAAATATCGATGGTACTTTGAGACTTTAATACTACTGATATTTTACTCAGACTTCAGGTTCTGAATGCCCAGGTTTTCTGAGCCAGTGGTACTTGAACTTGCAGGACACTTAAATGCTCGGTAATATTTCCATCCTTTGCTCTGAATTCAGCTCAGGCATTTTAGATCCGACAACCTAAGACCTGATCCCATGCAGAGTTAGTGTGGTTAAGAGTGCTTGAAATGTAAACTTTCTGGAATAATGGATACTTTCCTTCAGATACTGCTGGAGAGGTTTCTGAGCTATCAGCTGAGAAATTTTTGATGAAAATAAATGAGGGTGCTTTGGAGTTATTTGTGGCCAGTATTAGGACACTCATGTGGCAGTGGGAGTCCTCAGTTCAATCAGATGCTCTTCCACAAGACAAGCAGCCCAGCACAGCTTTCCTACTGTTGTGGGGGAAGATTTTCATCACAAAACACTTGATTTGGGGTCTGTCTCTCTAACAGTGTTTTTGTTCTGTTCTGTTTTTCTTATTTGTTAATGGGAGGACAAAGCAAAGTCCTTGGCCTTTTATAGCAGTGAGGTAGGGGGCGGGTTTTTATTTGTTTATTTCTTAATCCATAAATGCCAGCTTTTTTTCCTCCTATTATGAAGGAATATGTTGGGGTTCCCAGTGAAAGACCTGTTGTACTTTAAGGGTAAAAAGATGAAAGATTAAGCCATATCCATCTACTTCTCACAGAGCAAAGCCAAACTTTTGTTTCCAAGGTTTCATAAAAACTCCTGTAATGTCTTTATACTTTCGTATTCCAACATCACTTTTTCATTGAGTTTGTGTCGTTGTGACTCCACTAATGCTCTCGAACAATTTTGTGTGTGTCCTCAGGTGATACATCCTTCAGAAAGGCAGTGGTAAAGATCAGTTATTATATCCTCTGTGACCTTTTGGTTTATCATTTCAAATGACCTGCAGCAGACTCTGCCTGAGGCGTGCAGTTGCTTTGTGGCACAGTGGTTCCAAATGTCAGTGTCTGTTTTCTTTCTGCACGTATTTTGCATGTAGTTGTTTGTTAGCTTAGGTGGAGATAGGGAGCACTGATGAGTACCTCAAGGGGATTGGATTTTAGGTGAGACTAGCTAATGAAATAAGTTGTATGGTGTTAATTGCTATGTAACACTGTATATAATCACTTCTATGGTGAATATAGGCAATATCAAGTATACTAGAGCAAAAATCACCCAGATTAATGAAAAATGTATGGGACAAGCCCAGCAGTGATGGGACCAGAACTGGCTTCATTATGCAACAACCCAAAACCACACCAATTTTTCTGCTCTGAACAACAATTATAACAGGTGGAGCCCAAAGTCATGGAATATATTAACTCCATGGACTCTCACAGGAACGGTGCATAGCCTCAGGGAATGATACCTATATATATGTGTGTGTGTGTGTGTATACATCAAAGGACCAAGAACAGTGATGGTGGCTAACTGGGTTGCATCACAAAATGTGGGACCTAGGCATGGCATAAATGGTGTGGAATAAGGGG
>WAAE01031394.1:0-24679 GCA_013400495.1 Nicator chloris | reverse complement strand
CAACAACAACAACAACAAACCCATGAGGTCCAGGCTTCTGGGCACCTGCTCTCCATCTGAACTGGCTTGCCACTTGGATAAATACACAGCTCTTTGTAAAATCAGTCTGTAGTACATGGCCAGTAAAGTACATTCTTTGTGGCCAGAAGGCCCACAAAGATAATTTTATAATTAATGAAAATCTAGGTGGTATCCACCAAAGTGACAGCAAAATCTTGAATGGAATTTTTGTTGACACAAACAGGTGCAGCCAAATCTTTCATATCCCAAAGTTATAATTAATCATCAAAGCAGAATTATTTAATTGTATTTAATAATTTTTCTTTATTGAGTCTTTTCCTTGAAGGTGAAATGATGTATTTTGTATATTTTTTTTGCATTATTCAACAGCAATCTCAGAAAAGTCACATACAACCTGTATTTGTAAGACTTGCAGAGGTTTGTCAGATCAAGAGAGCTAAAGTATACATGACAAATGTCATTTTGTAGTGCTTAATACAGTTAATCCTTAAAACATGGGACCAGGAAACTCTTATTCATACTGATATTTGAAACCCCTAAGCAATCTCATGTTTCTAATGCTGATTTTCTTTTTATTCCACAAAGAAAACAGTACCAAGGCCCTTTTCCTGGAATATTACTTGAGGCTATTCAGAAAAAAAACACAACAGGAAATTTAGCTCTTTAGCCCTAATAATGGTCTCTTTATTGAATGGAGACTTGCTTTTTTTTTTATTAAACAGATTTTCTTATGAAAGGGTTAGAAGTGAATAAACAACAAGTTCAAGCTCATCAGATTTCTTTTGATTTATGTTGACCTTGAAAGAGAGAGAGGTCATGCTGTTGGCAGGCAATAAGAACTAATCTGTTACTAAGTGAGTAATTAAAAGTGAGGCCTTATATATTTTTGTAATGAGTTGACAGCAATTCCAGCCCCATGTCATACAGTTGCTCTAATCAACATGGTCATTGCACTTAGTGCCAAATGAGAAGTTTACAAGAAGTCAGATGACAAACTCCAAAATATGCAGTTCTTCCAGATGAATAGACTGACTATATTAAAGATGAGGAAAAACTCCTATAAAAATTAATGTCAAGCTGATGTGTGCAATTAGGAACTTCACATTTTTCTAATGAATTGGAGTGGATGCTTATTAGTATGCTCAACTGGAAGAAGTGAAGTTCTGCTCAAGAATAAAGATAATATGAGTCTTGGCAGCTGAGTCTACTGTTTAACTGGCAAGACTTAAGACTATTCTTACATCAGACATGACAATATTGACTTCCATGTCACCAAATAACCTAAAGAATGGTCCATTTTTCAAGATGTATTAAGAAGTCTGTTTTTTTAAATTCAAGGTAATTTTCTAAATTGATTCAGGGTCTGGATATTCCTGCAAAGTACTGAATGACTTGGCCCTAATCCAGCAAAATGTAGTAGCTATATCTTCATCTACTTTTAAGAGTGGTCTGAAGGCTGGGGTTGAGGCCAAATTCACTGATCCCTCATGTTTCTCACTGATAGGAGAGCATTGAAGTCAGGCTTAGAGACAAGTGGGAAGAGAACCTCAAGTTTGTTTTCTGTGGTTCCTACCTGATCTTTCAAGGACGTTGCAGAAGCATTGTTGAGCAGGCAGGCTGTCCTAGAGAATGGGTAGGACAAAGTAATGGGTGAGACGTCCCACAGAAGGATTCTGCTGTTGTCTGCTCTGAAGACTGGTAGGATTTACAAGCTCTGGGACTGCTGCAAGAAAATAGACTGATGGAGCACCTTGGGTCTCTGGCCTCTGTCAGAATCAGTTATCTGAGTGCAATTGCTACCTTGAACACCTGCTTAACTGTTTTCTTTTTCAGATAGTAGGACTTTCATGCATTATGTGCACTGAGTTTTCAGACATATGCCCAAATACTTTTCCAAATTTGGGCAAGCCCTGGCAATAGTGAACCTCCAAAATCAGAGGTATTGGCACGTGCTCCAGGCAGATCATGGAAGTACTTAGCATACTTGTACTGAAAGCGTATCAATTTTTTCCAGCTATACCACTTGGTCTAGTTAAAGTATTACCTTACACAGCAAGTTTTGCCTTACCAGAAAGAGGGAATGATCCATCCCAGAGAAATGATAAAAAGTCTTTCACTTTTTATTCTATGGAAGGATTTGTTTAATGTTTCTCAAACATCTGTCTTCTCTTGTTTAAACTTCAGTGAAGATGTAAATGCTAACTATGAGGAGGTTTTTAGCATCACTATCAAACCTGGTGCAAAATCTGCCTGTCTTTGAAAGAACAGGAAACACCAGTCTCATTCACAGATTTCCCATCAAGTTTACTTTACTTACTAAAATATAATTACAAGTCTCACTTGAGTCTTTTAGTTTTGGTTTGTATTTCCTACACTTCTATTAAGAAGATATCCAGGCGATTTGTATTTTAAGGTCTCATGTCAACAGTCACATAGCTCATGGCTTCTTCTCATGTTGCTTATAGCCATGTGAGATTTAATTATTTAAGCTTAAAATCTAGTGTTGCTAAAGGTGGGATTAGACGAGTATCATTGCCCATCGGTCAGCAACTCTTGAGGCCACTTCTTTGCCTAATTTCCTTAAATTACTGAGCAACTTCTACAAAACATCAGAGGTAGAAGAGCCTACAAAGCAGGTTTCACATTATCCACTCATTGCTCATTTTGGCTTTAAGTTCTGTTACGTGTGATAAAATCTACAGAAATATGTGAGATCAGCGTGATTGACATTACAGTCAGGCCAAAGATATTTCCTTCGAGTGGCAACAGCACAATCGTGTGTCTCAGCCAGCACTCGCTCAGGTTCAAGACAATTGTGAAACAGGCTTGTGAATGGGCGACTCTGCTGAACAGATGGTTGCATGTAAAGGCAGCCAAGAGCCCGTGCATGAGCCTTGTGTGTTTGTGGGGGCATGAGTTGTAGCCAGAAATGTCTATAAAGAATCTGCCCTAAGCTTTCTGGTCCAAGATTAAGCAGATATGTCATTTCTAATCCATTTTTGGGGTAAACTTCTGAATTATTAAAAAAGAATGTTTCTGCAGCTGTTTCTGCAAAGAAAAGAAAAGAAAAAAAAGATGTCCAAAAGAAAAACTCAGCAATGTGGATCAGGGAGCTTGAAAGCCTTGGTTTTTTAGAACTGCATTTTTGTATTTCCTAGCTAGACCTTTGGACACCAGCCAGGTTTCTGCTGAGTAGGTTGGCAGGATCTGCATACACAACAGTCTGCTGCCTTCCATACCCCCACTGCCATGTGTAGTGTTCCTGCTGCATAAAGCCATTAGTGACCAGATTACAGAAAACGTAGGGCTTTGTTTCAGAGCTTTTATTTGTTGTTCCATTTCCTGTTTCATTTCTATTTAACCTCTGCTCTTGCTAGTTCAGACATAGTATCAAAGTGAATTTGGAAATGAACTTCATATGGATAAGAATGAATTGTAAACCATACATGCAATATCCAATATTACTTTTTTTTTGGTAGAATAAGCCTTATAATTATTTTTTAATAAAAAGAATATACTTTATTAATTTATTAAATTTTAATAACAGTAAATATCTCTTTCCCTCTTCCAATAGCTTTTCCCATCAAAACTATCTTCAAAATTAATCAAGATCTGCAAAGTCTTTTGGGGTAAGTAGCTTTTGAATTACATAGATAGAACCTGCAATGAATTGGGCAACTCAATGTTTTGATCCTTAGTTAAGATATTTTTCCATTATATATGTATCTCACTGTTTGGATAAGTGTCTACAATATCAGAAAATTACCTGGAGTTGGATGGAAGGGAACCTTTCAAGAGTTACAATATTGGAAAGAAATATGTAGGAGTATCTCTCTGAGCATGGTCAGAGGGAAGTGCAGCTACTCTTCACAAGGAAATCTTCTTGAGCTGTTCCTTTTTTGTAAAGCTCAATTAAATTTGATTGTCACTTGGTGCTACATTGTTATGAATGTCTGTTCATGATATTAGCAGTGGCCACACTGACTCTGATTTTAAGTCCAGGGGGGTGGATCTGAGAGCATTGAGTTCCAGATGTTTCAGAGAGCAAGGGAAGACATGGCACTGTCTTCTCCATCGTAGATTTTATGTTATCTGTTTGTACTTAAGAGGTTAAGGCTTGATACACCTTGTCTGATATGCTCTTCACACAGTTTTTATTGTTGTGTTATGGGACTGTTGCTACCTAAATTAATATGTAGTTGCTTTTTCATCTAACTTCTCAGTCTTATTATCTTTTTGTAAGTAAATGTTCCCCAATCAGTCATTCTGTACACAGGCATTTCTTTTTACTGCATTTCAATGTCCCATTAAAATATTTCTAAATATTGGTTTTAATATTTTTTGAAATATTTGTTTATGTTACTTAGATACTTTTTTTTTTGTGTTACAAAACATGATATAAAGATCTTGGGTATCTCATAGTTTATTCGGTTTTTGCTCATTCATCTCCTTTTGAAGATAAAGCAATCCCAGTCTTTTCTAGTTCCTAACATAGGTTTTTCCAGGCCCAAGCTTATGCTCCTATTTGCCCTCCTCTTTTAAATTTTCAGGCTTATGTCTCTCTGTCCTTTTCCTTTTCACCTGTCTGTTCTGCAGGATTCTTTGAGTCAAATGTTCAGCCTATCTAGGATGTGTTCTTGCTGTACTTTTCTACAAAAATTCTCTACTTTGTCCCATTTCTTGTGCAAAATGATGTCTTTATTACTTCTTGTGTGCAATGTAGTTGAATTGTGTACAGTGAGTCAAAGCTCATTTCCCTTTGAGTTTATAAGCATGTAAGTATAAAAAATTCAAATATAAGAATCTATATTTTTCTTTCGGTGCATATTAAAAGAGCATATTAAAACTGAAATAACTTCCATTGCATGTTATCAGAAAGTTGAGTATTTTCAAGGTAAAATATAAAGACTTTGGTCTTTGGTGCAACAAACTGATGTGGCCAGTGAAGTGAAGGGAGGATGGGTCAATTGTTTTTATGGCAGATTGTGCTGTTCATAGGATGTCCTGTGGCATTTTGCCCCACTGGAGGTTCTAAATAAACCTATATTTTCATGTAGAGAGCTGGAAAGACAAGGAGTGTGTGGTCTTGGAAGTAATGGCTGTTCATTGATATTTATCGTTCAGTGTCTTCTGACTGAAGGAGTCCACTCACTCTGGAGGGCTACCTGGACTGCTAGTCTTTCTCAGGAGTCTGAGCAGTATTTTATTTGAATTATAGGTACTGAATCTTTTGTGCTTTTATAGAAAGAAATAAAACCACCTTTTCACTAAAATGTCATTTACAGCTCCTGGCCTTACATTCAGGTTGTGCTCTGTGTGAGATACAATCTCACATAAGAGATTCTGAGTATGGACCAGAACTACCTTTCCTAAAAGCTTTCTCGTGAGTTAAAGGCTTGGAGGTTTGGAGGATCACAACAAGGAACGTTCTCTTCTGTGTGTCTTTGCCTCTTGTACTTTTGAAGGACGAAGGAAAGACTTTTCTGACAGGCTTGTAGACTGTTTCAAGACCTGACTACCACTAGATTTTTTCCTTTGGTATTACAGGTGGGGAAAGAGATAAGCTGGATTCACAGTGCTGGCATTGTGACTTCTGCAAACTACTGCATTCAACTGCATAAACAATTTTAATCCATTAGGTAAAGATCTTCTTGGGAGTGCCATGGGCAGAGTGCCTAACATAGGAGTCTGGTGGGACATTTTCCTTGGCTTGTGCTGCAAACTAAATTATGTATTTTGAGGAATTAATGGTATTTTATTGTGTCTGCTTCAGCCCTCTCCCATTAGCACCTGGACATAGTTGTTTGTCTTTACCTGGCAGGCACCTTTGTGTGTGATGAGGAAGTGTAGCTAATACACAATAATAATAATGAAAATTCACCAAATTAGCAGATTTTTGCTATGTGGAGTCTATATGTGCTATGTGGATTCTGTATTTCTGTCCTTTAAAGTGATTTAAGAACGTGTCCTGCACTGTTTGTTTTGTCTGTAGTGTGTTGCTTTCCTTGAAATGAGTTTTACAAAATGGCAGAGTCCACAAATATTTACTTGAATTATGTTCTTGAATGTTTCTTGCTTGACAAGTGTTGATTCCTTAGTGCCATCTATTAATAAAGTCTCTCTCAAGAACAGCAAGAAAAACCAGAGTTTACAGGTTTGGATTTCACTATAATGGAACTGACACATAGTCAAGAAACTAGGAGAAAGCAATATTCGAATGACAAATAATTCTCATCATATAAAGAATTTGAAAGGGATATGCTGAAAATGAGTGAGAATACTCTTGCATTTAGGACAGTGAAACTCCCACACAGAGATACAATGGGAAATCTAAAAGGAAAGGCCACAGGAGGGACCTTGAGAGGAATCTTGGGATTATTGGTTCACAGTTTATTTTTAAATCAAGTGGGTAATGTCTTTGCAAAACCACCAAAACAATTTTTGGAAAAAAATTGGCAGAAATGTGTATGCAAGAATAGGAAATAGTTATTTTCCCAGTTTGGCATTCATGAGATCTCATCTGGATTACTGTCCATTGTGGAACATTATTGTTTGAAATTACTAGAAAAATTTTGAGTTGCCCAGAGGGGAAAATAAATGAAATGAAAGATCTAATCTAAAATCTTACCCTATGCTAGTCTGCCACCCTGATTTTTCTGACTTCTGATGTTGTTTTACTTTTGAAATTCCTTTTCCATGGTTTTGCTGTAAATAAGAGACTTGTTTATGCTTAGTTTTATCTTGTTTTCATTCCTTCTTAGAGGAGGAGATCTCTTGATGGACATCTGTCTTGACCAAGCTGATTGGAGAGGTGTTAACTTTGTCTACCAATCACTGGGTGTGTTTGAATTACTATATAAGGAGTCAGATTTGAATAAAGTTGAATTATTATCTTCCTGAACTGCACAGAGTCTAAGTCTCTTCATTTCGTGTCCTATTGCGACACTAGTCTAAGAAAGAGAACCATAATGAAAGATGAACTAGTTTATAAATTTCTTTTTGACAAGAAGGCCAACAGTAAATTATTAGCACTGTTGGCTGAGATAAGGCCAGAGATAATCAGCTGACATGAATAAAAGATGTTTGTATTAAATTCTATAAAATCTTTTTGTA
Source organism: Nicator chloris (assembly GCA_013400495.1). Classification (NCBI taxonomy): domain Eukaryota; kingdom Metazoa; phylum Chordata; class Aves; order Passeriformes; family Pycnonotidae; genus Nicator; species Nicator chloris. The sequence continues at coordinate 17,545 of WAAE01031394.1, read as the reverse complement.
GCATACTTCAGCAGTTGGACAGATGAGGTTTTGTTGGTTGTAGAATCTCTATCACTAGAATTTTTAAGAACACATGAGTATCAGGAATTGTCTGAGTTTACTCACAGAGTCACAGAATGGGTCAGGTTGAAAGGCACCACAGTGTGTTATCTGGTCCAACCTCCCTTGTCAAGCAGGATAATCCCAGAGCTCATGGCACTGTGTCCAGACAGTTCTGGAAAATCTCCAGTGTGGGAGACTCCACAAATTCTCTTGGCAATCCATTCCTGTGCATGGTCACCTGCACAGTAAAGAGCTTCTTCCCCATGTTCAGGTGGAACTTTCTGAGTATCAGTTTCTGCCCATTGCCTCTTTTCTACTGCTTGGCAGCACTGAGCAGGATCCATCCTCTTGTCACCTTCCCTTCAGATACCATTACACATTGGCACATATATGTACATATACATTGATACACTTCTTTTACATAGCTAGGAGTTAAAATAGCTCTCCTGTGGTCCCTCATCATCCGGTGTTTCTGTGGTTTGGTTTCTATGATCTTCACATTTTAAAGGTGTAAAAAACTGTGCTTGAAATGTGGCATTGACAAAAGACAGATGTGTTAGGCCTCGTGAGCAGGAGTAGTAGTGGCTTTGGGACATCAGAGGGATAGAAAAGAGCTTTCAGTTTAGACATCCATCTTTGATAATGTGTGTATTGAGCTGGCCCAGAATGACAGATCTTTCCTGAGCATCCATATTGAAGTATCACTGGACTCACCTTTAAATTATTTATGTTATGTGACTTTATGTTCGATCTGGTTTTATTGCTCAGTAAATGAATCTGGTGGATTAGTCTTACATAAGGGACCTATCTTTTCAAATGTGATGTTTGTGGAGAAGACAGATACTGTTGGGAGATGGTTTGTCCTGCTTGTGTGGGGTGGAGAATCATTGGTTACCACAAGGCTTGCAATGTCATCTAGCTGGATCTCAGTGATGCAAGATGAGGTAGATGATTTGTTGCCAATGACTCAGATATTGTTTGCTGTTGGCAGGTCTTCCATTAACATTTTTTCTTCATATCTGGTCATGTTTTGGATTTACTTCCCTTTTTGTTCAGAGTTGTACATAAAGTTATTCTTAATTTTCTGGGCTTTCTATCTAGCTATTTACCAAAAAATTCCCTTTGAAAGAGTGCTTATGCCTTTTTATGTTATTTCTTTAGTTTGACACACATAAAATTATGTTATCTTCTACTAGAGATTCAGGTCTTACATGATTTGTAACTAGTATGTATTAAGTAACTTATGAAACATGAAAATCCAGTATCCTTAAAACCAGCTGCTCCAAATTCCAATAGCTTTGTCTCCAGTATGATAGCTGTTTTCAGCAGAAGATGGCTGCTTATTATTGTGAATGTCTCAGTAGGAACTAATTCCTGCTTCCCTGTAAATATGTAGTGCTTTATTAATGATTTTGCAAGGCTGTGTGAAGAAATGAAAAGCAGGGCAAGTAGAGTGGGGAGGTGGCTCAATAAGGACATCAGCAGGACTCCAAGGACCCTGCTCTTGTGTAAAGCAGCCAAATGTTTGAACACTTTACTCAGTTTCAAAACTGCTGTAGTACAGTAATAGGTAAACACTCATCAGTATTTCAGTGGCATAAAATATATTTACTCAGAAGTAATTACGAACAATTAAAACTGATTTTTAATTGATCTTCTTGACTTCCCATCTGTCTGGCCTTTTATGGTAGCCACTTTGCTTTCACACACTCACAGAGTTTCATAAAGAGCTTGGGCTGATGCAAGGCCATGGTGCCAACAACACCCATGCCCAGCTTTGCCCTCGCCGTGTGCTCCTGCCTCTTCCTCTACACCAGTTGCAGCTCTCAGGAGGCCGTGGGAAAAGCTGAAAGTTCATCCAGATGAAATTTAACAGAAAATTCAGAAGTGATTTAAATTAGATTAGCGATACGATCTGATGTGCATTGAAATTGAGTAATTGCTAGGGCTGAGACAAAGTATGGGCCAGGACTGCAACAGGACCTGCAGAAAAGGGTGGGACTGCCCATTTGCAGTAGCCTGGAGGCAGATCAGTTTAAGACCTGTCATTTTATTATGCCTGTGGTGTGCTTGGCAATTTGCATAATAAACTTGGTAAAGGACAAAAATTCTGTTTGAACTTCCTTTGCATGTGGGTGATTTAATTGCTGAGTTCCTCTGAAGGGTTTACATACTTTTCTAATATTAATCTTTCAATTTGTAAATAATGTTGTTGGTTGTTTTCATCAGATAGGTACATTTCTTATCATGCTCAAGCCTATCTTGTTTTGAATCTCACTTCCCTCCCTTTTATTCCTATTACTTTTATTTAATAAAGTTTATTGTCTGGATTAATGTTGTTTTATCAGGTGTCAATGAAACTTAAGATGTGGTATTGTATGAAGAATTGCTCCTAACCATCATCTAATAAGTTGGCGCTTAACTCATCATTGCTTCTTCTCTTTTTGGTTGTGACAAGGAGGATTCATTGCTTGGTCTAGAAAGAAAATGTATCACAGCTTATGTTTATTATGATTTCCTTCTGTTCAAATTAGCTGTGCTGCAGACAAACACCGAAACATAGGAGACTAAACAACAAGTGCTACATAAGGTCTTGGAAACTTCTGGATTCTAGTTGTGGTCTAGTATGTAAGTAACTTAGTGACTGAAAGTGATTTCAGCTCCCTCTTCTATGTGTTAAACATCAATGACATTATTTATTTCTCTGCCATACCTACTTTTTCAGCAGCTGAACATGTTGGTGCTATGAGGTCCTTTAAAGATAAAAAATAAGAGCGACAATAAAAATATTGCCACTCTTATTTTTTGCTTTTTAAGGTTTAAAATCTGTAAATGTTTATGTAAAGATTTTCTTTTCCCTGTAAGTTCTTATATACAAATCTTTTTCTTATCTTAGACCAAAGGTGCAGCATAAACAAAAAGTTAAGTTCTACTAGTATTGGTAACACCAGACCAGGTATGTAAGTGTTTGGCTTAGAGGGCTCTAAGCTAAATTTCTGCAATTCAGCCATGGAAGTGCTTATGGAATAGAAAGTCCCTTAGCAAGGGTCTGGGAAACATCACACTGAATTCCTCAGCCAGGCAATTAAGCCAGACTAGAAAGCTCCAGACGAGAACAGCGTGCTTAACAGAATGCAAATTGCATTTCACAGGTCTGGTTTAATTCACAGCAAGGCCATCAGTGTGAGTGTTTCCTTCAGCATGCTGATAACTAGAAGTCATTGCCTGTTGAACTGTGACTGGCCTTTACCATTTGTGGTTTTAACTAAATTCCTCTTTTATTTTTTAATATCTGTCCTCCTGTTTGTCAAATATTACAGCAGAAATGTTTTAGTGGCAATATCTGCTCACTTAGAAGAAGAAAGGCCCTGGAAACTTTGAAAGGAAAAATATGGGCTCATTTTCGTATCTACTTTCCAACTTTCAGCAAGCTTAGTAAAACATGTGGATTATTAGGTATGTAATTGTACTAAAGCATCCTCTGGTATCCATGTGGCACCTCATTTCATGGCAATAATTTAAAATAACTGGTAATAGAAATCAGATGAAACAAAACTACTTTTTAAAGACATCCAATCTTAAGGCCAGGAACCCCCCAAACCTTGATTGTTATGCTGGTCTTTAAGTGAGAATATGAGTAAAGCTGAATGACAATAATTCTGTTACTTGGAAGTATTATAACATACTTGGATCTGTATGACTCCTGGAATGGCTTCCTATAGCCCTTATAGTGCAATTTCTGAGTGAGGACTTGGCACTCCTTGTGAGTACAGTCAAAGGAACCAGTAAAGTACATTCAAGGCTCTTTTGAGATGATTTCCAGAACCTACTAATCTATGCTGAAGCAATTTCTCTTCAAAAGGTAAAAGAGATTTCAGGTTTTTCAAGCAGGAAGAACTGGGACCTGAAAGTCATGTCTGGAACACTCTGCAAGAAAAAATGGATACTGCAGATTGAATGTCATGCATAAATAATTGGAGAAAGGTTTTGGAGATTGATATTCTTAAGACGGTAACCTGAAATGATGGTTTCCTGTTAGAAATAGTGGAAGTTGTTCTGCCTGTGCAGAGAAATTACCATATTCTACTCTGTCAGAGTGTAAATTATCATGACAAGTGTAAGAAATGGAATATCCTGTTACATTTTCAATTTTCTTTGCTTGTGAGACAGAGACAGATTTTTCTTATTAATTTCATTTGAAAATATTGTATATACACCTCATATATGTGGTCTTTGTTTTTTTTCCCCTAATGATCTAATCTACAATCTTCTGTTCTGTATAAATGACCTATGATTCACTATGTGTGTTTCAAAGATTTTAAGTCCAGAGCAATATCTGTGTCATGTGATTCTCAATAAATCTGTGTATTCAGGGAATATGCTACAAGTCTTCATTATAATTGAAGTTATTGTGTTGCTTATTTGAAAAGTATTTTGGATATGTTTCTTCCCATCAATATTATGGAATTTGAATACAGCAACTGCTACAGGAATATCACCTGTGTCAATTGTGGAGGGAGTTCTTTCATGTAGTACCAAGGGAATAAACCCGAGGGAGGTAAAACTTTCATGGTATTTCAGACATTTACAAATGGCTAATTTCAAACTGTTGCATAGTTCATGCATACAACAGCTGGAACTGTTGACATCTGTACCCTGGCTGCTCCTTCCCTAAGAAAGAGGCTGGGTGGTGGCTTAGATATGCCCTTCCCTGAAACCCATGATGACCAAAGGCTCCAAGTCTGAGTTATCACTCAGTGTCCTCTTTTGATACCAGCAGTGAAGATGTTCTGCTCTCACACAGCAACAACTGCATGTTCTTATTACTATGTGCTAGTTCCCAGATGAAGCACAGACCCTACATTTCTCAAAAGAGGGAGCATGGGGATCTGGCATGACTGTGTCACCGAGCTTGTTGGCCTGAATTCTCATTTGCTGTCCATCTATCAGCTCATTTCCTTGGGTGTTACCTGGACAGCACTTAAACTGCAGACAGAGGTGGATACAGATGAAGTGCAGGGCTGCTGGTAGCTTGCACTTACGTTCCTGATTTTAACTATATTCATAATAATTGTGGTCAATGGAAAGTGTGCAGTTTAGCTGGTCTCTCCTGCTCCCTGGCAGTCCCAGGCATATATGCCAAGCTCAGTTGTGAAAGATTTTTCCCAGTAACAGCATGTGGCTCTGTTTGGCAAGCTCCCACCAACCATTTTTTTGGCAGCTGCCAAGTGGCCTCTGGATCTCTAATGCAGGAAGGCTGCCGATGGGTTTCTGATCTACACATTTTTCTGAAAACAATTCCTTTTGACATACCTTTCAGGTCTGCAAGTGCTCACTTGCTTTATATTTATCTATTTGGTTCCAAACCCCACATAAGCCTCTCAAAGCATATAGATCCACTTACAGTTGAAAGAAAAAATCTACATGGCAGAAATCCATGCTGTCCTTTGCCCTCCCATTCTTCACTAGTACACTGTGTATTCACTGTGCATCTGTAAAAGCTCTGTGTTCTCCAGAACCCGTGTCCCTGCCCCTTACTTGCTTGGTTAGGATATATGAAATTGATGGGATAGATGCTGGCTGCCTTTGGGAACCAGCTTGAGACATCAGTACGGTCCTTCACCCTTTCTTGCACTTCTACAGTGGCAAGCCAGATGTTTCCCAATCACTATTAGCACAGCTAACCATGACTACAGAAGGTGCCAAGAGAGACCCTTTCTGTATGGCCAGTGCTGACAGGATGGAGCCTGATGGCACTACACCTGTCTAGCAAGAGGAAAGAAGTTGCATTTCATACCCTTTCTCAAAGTGTTCAAAGGAAACACTTTGCTTCCCCCTTCTTGGCACAGGGAATGCAAATGCAAAGCTGACTGCCCATCTTTTTTAAGTGCTGCCATTTGTACAAGGCTGTCAGCTTGCATTTCCTGCTGGCAACCACTGCTCTGCTCTCTGCTGCTGCTTGTCATTACACAAAACAGTCACTCCTTGGCTGTCTGCTCCTTAGAAACACATGTGAATTAGTCCTCAAAACGTGTGACTTAATGGAAATAACCTATATATAAGGGAAGGTGGAAATATTATGGAGGCACAAAATCTGTATTAGACAGGAGTTCCAGAATAAATTTCTCTCTGGACAGAGCAGAGTTCCTCGTGTTTTCTGGCACTGGATTTTTAAGAATGAAGAAAATGAAGTTGATAAGTTACAAATCTTGCATAGATTCTGTTAGCCATAGAATACTGACAAAATGCCCTCTAAAAACCCCTGCTGTGTCTTCCACCATTGCAGATAGTTTGTATCATTTGTATAACTACTGTGCCATACCAGCTCTTCCTGAAACCGTAAGGAAGTCCTGAAAGCTGAGAAAAGGATTCCTCTTAATTCCTCTTAATAATCCTCCAAGGTTAACTTGTGCCCAAAGTTTGAGTTACACTGCCATAACTTCTCCAAAGATAAAAATAACTTCTTGGGTGAAACTGTGAGTGGATTTTGCCCCAAAATCAGGTATTGTCTGTTTATCATATCGATAACAATAGATGCAAGCATTTCTACCTTATTTTCATTTTTTCCATGTGCTGGATGAAGGAACTATGCGTGGTCTCAAAATGCATGTACATATGGAAGAAATGGGAAATAAATGGAGGAAAAAAACTCAGCTTTCTTTAAAATAGGGGGTTTAGATGGAAAATACTATATCTTTCAAACATGGATTTCAAGGTGAGTGAAGTCAAATAATACCATGTCAGCATTTTTACAGTTCATATGTTCCTGCTGTTGGCTTTTCTCATGCAGAAACAAAGTTCTCAGTTGAGTTTTCATGAGCTTTGGATGTGTTGAAGGTAGAAAGCAGCTCTGTTATATTTTCCATTCATCAGTGTATAAGTTCAAGAAAGTAAATGTGCAATGTGATGTTGTTTAAAGTGATGCTGTCAATAAAATTCCTCTGTTTGGTTCAGTTAGCCTCCATGGTAAGCTTTGAATTCTCATTAACTGAATTCTCTTCCTCGTCACTGGCCCGAGTGAATGCACCAGTATTACCACTGAAGTATTTTGGCTCAAACTGAGTATGCTTTTGGGAGGTGGGAATTTTCATTCCTTAAGATGCAACAGAAATGTGAAGCATCAAGATTTCTCTTGTGGCAAAACACACCGAAGAGAACCCAGCCATCAAGCTCCCCTCTGTGTCTGGTTTTGCAGCCTGTCTAGATGGGAGTGCTTTGAGCTGGTGGTTGCAAACACTGTGGTTACCGTGGCTGCAGGGGAGGTGGCTGCAGCTCAGCACACGCCTCTAAATACTGCACTACAGTACCAGTGCCTTCTGCTTTGGTGCTGGCTGAACATCATGTAAATTTGCAATCATAGCATAAAAGAACTTTCTCCAGATAATTAGGAATCCTAACACACTCCTCCTCTCTGCCCCCACCGCCAACGAATTGCTGCTATTCATGTACTTGGCTGGAAAACAGCAGTGCCTGCCAAGCCAAATTACTGGAAATTAATTATCTGGAGCCTGATCTGGAAGTTTTGACTCAGCTTTTCAGTAGGTCCATTCAATCCAATGCATTTTTTTTTAATAAACTCAGATTTGGAAGCTGGGCTTTTGCTTTGTCAAGCTCCGCCACTCAGCGTGGTGAAGAGCTGCATCACCCCCTCACACTCCAACTTGGGTTTCTGCCCATGGCTTAAATCATGGGTTGAGAACATGTAAGGCTAATGAATTTCATTAACTTTCATGTCCATATTAAAGAGAGAGAAGGTGACATCAAGCAAACCTCTCACTGACAGGAATCAACAGACTGCCATTCGCTCACATTGCTGTTGCTTCACGTAGACATAAACCAGCTGCTTCATACAGGTCAAAGTACAGACAGTCCCTGTTAGATGGAATATGTTCAAGGAAATTTTTAAGTGGTATCTGCAGAGCTATTATTTAGAGAGTTTTTCCTCTCTGCATGCAGAAATGTTCTGATGGATTCTAAATTAAGTAAGTGCTAGAAGAGAGACTTACCTGCAGAGCTACCTCCAAAACACCCTGGTACCATCAGGAGTATTGACATTATGCAGTGAATATTTCATAATGTTTGTATGTTCATTAGCATCTACATTGTGCTCAGAGCTGGGACACCAAAATGTGTGGGGTTTTTTTCTGAAACAAGGCTGTGAATGCACTCAAAAACTATGATGGCAAAGAGGCAGAATATGTATCATGTGGATGGATGCTCCCTTTGCACCAGGAACTTTGTGTCTCCTGGAAAGAGGTGAGCGCTCTCTGTAGGCATAGCCACTGTGTTTATGCATCTTAAGAGTTTGACCTGTTTTTGTCATTGTAGCATTCTCTTTATAGTCTATCTTCTCATTTTGTGTTTTGCCAGAATCTATGTTTTTGCTTTTAAGATATAGAGCTGCAAAAGCAAGCATCCAGAATTGCTGTTGATGAGATTTAAGCCATGTTCTTCCCTCTCATAGGCAAAGGGTTAGAAGAAATTATCAGGTAAGGCAGTGAGTGGTAGATTGTTCAACTGGGATAATCCAATTACTTTTGATCTTTTGCCTGCACTCCAAGATAACAGGGTCTTAATATCTGAAATGAAAATCAATATTATTGAATTAGTGGTACAACCTAATTTAGTAGTGGAATAAAGAAGTTCAAAGTTAACATTTGAGGCCTCAGAAAAGTATCTGTAAAATGCAAATCTTGAGTTTCCTTCGGAACCAATACAGAAAAAGAAAACCCACACATATTTGCCAGTTTTTGCAATTGCACAGAAGTAAAAAAAAGCGAGCAAGCTATAAAGTGGGAAGCTACTGTTATTGTGGTCATAGCATGGGAGTGAAACTAATGGTTTAAATCTGTATTGAGTACCAATTACCCTGGCTTAAGTTAAAAATATTACATTCAAAATATAGGGCAATCACAGCTGCATGTTTCTTTTATTGATTTTTCAACTCATAAGATCAGCACACATGCAAGCATTTTTGGCACAACCCATTTTTGTAAGTGACCTGAGCAGACTTCTAGGTTACTAGAAGTAACCAAAGACCAGGAAAACCACAGTATCAGCAACATCTAAACTGTGGAAGAAACATCAAATGAAGCTGAGAATGACATCATCAAGTTTTTGGGTCCTAATGTCACAAAATCCAGTATGAAAAGTACAATTAAATGGAAATAGTATTTTCCAGAATCTCATTGCTAAAGCTATTTTCAAATAGTCATGCTGCACCACCTTTAGTAGAGAAATAAACAATTCCTGAAAAAGAAAAAAGAGGAGAATAAGTGATCATTCAAGTGAGAAAAGGTTCAGGATGCACTGATGGGAATCAGACACCTTATGCTTGAAATGATGAAATCTTATGCTTAAAATGAAGGAAGTGATAGAACTCCTGCTGCCAGCAGGAAGACAAGAATATTAATGATATGGCTTACTAGTCTCAGTCTTGAAATAGTTTCATATATGTTCACATTTATATTTGAACATGCTGCAGTGTGGTCTCATTTCCCCACTTGGTTGTTTTTTGTTTATTTTGTAAGGATGAAAAGTAGGAGCATGGTGGAGTAAAGACTTTATTAATTCCTACATAAAGGTGTTTAGGGGTTTTTGAAGATTCTATTGACCCTTTACAGAAGCTGATCTATGATATCATCTAAACACCAACCAAGCAGCAGTTTAGATTCATGTAATCTAAAATATCAGTGAGCAATCCAAATAACAGTAACATACTCCTATTTTTCTGGATAGGTCACCTGAAGAAACAGAACACCAGTAGAAATGTTTACCTGTCATTTAGAAAATGAAAAGCCCAATGTAAAAAGTTTAGAACTTGCTTCAGGACATACCATATATATTTGATGGCTATATAGCAAACTGTACCTCTTCACTGATAAAGGGAAATAGAGTTACAGAACCTTTTTGAAAACCCACTTGGGAACACTCCTAGAGCCAGCTTGTTGTCTGCATTACATTTCCCAGCAGCTCTTCTTTTGTTGAGTCTGAAGGGATGGAAGTAGAAACCAAGCAGGAAGCAATGCTACAATTTTGAAGATTTTTGTAAAGACATCTGTATCATTCCCCAGAAGTTAAGACCAGGCTGGCATTAATGTCTTTATTCCTTTTATTGTCCTGGGGCAGCTGTGGTAAGGGTGTTGACCTTAGGGCAAAAAGATAATGCTAACAGATTCAAGTTCTGCTTTTAGTGGTTTTCCCACTAAGCTCGATGGGACTTTCCTGATGCTGCTCACTTTACTCAGGTAAGCAGTAAGTTTACACACCCATGTGATAGAGTGTAAGTGCCAGAGGACCCCATCTAGAGCCAGTTTTTTTTCTATCCCCAGTTATTCCACTCTGCATGGAAAGTAAAGCTGGACACATCAGAGGAATGTTTTCGTAAAATACCTGATAGATTGTTCTTTCTGTATGTTCTGGCTCTTGAGCAGAGTCCAGCCAGGCTAAGTGTTTCCAAACAACAAATCCTTCCAAAAAGGGGAAGATCAGCTAAATATAATTTGAAAGTGTGTTAGGCTGGCTTTCTTGTACTTGCACTTTATCTGATTTACATATGATTCATTTTGACGCCTGAGCGAAGTAGTTCAAGTACACTGACATTCTCCTATTTCAGGAAATGAAAATGAAACGATTCTCAAAGGAGCCTCATAAAAACTTTTTGCTGTGTGCTTAGTCACAGACAGCAGGAGGTGCAGAATTCCATCAGGTACCAGGGGAACTGCACGTGTTGCGTTTCCTCCGCTTTTTGTGCATGGGCTCACAGGCACTCACACTTCCACATCACTTCCTGAGCACAGAACTGCTACTTTGTTATACTCAAATTGTCTCTGTAGCAGCTGCGGAGGGTGAAATGAAAACCCAGACAGAAAGGCAGAGTGCTGTTCTTAATAGTATCAGCTGATAGATTTAATTATATGTTTATTTTAGAACCGAATTTTCAAAAGGGACATATAATTTTGAGAGTTCAGTTTGAGAGATTTCAGGTATTTTTCTTTCACTGAGAGGTCAACCAGTGTTCGCTTTACAAGTGGAAGTTTGGGGGCTCAGCCAGTTCCCCTCCTGCTTATACAGAACATCATTTATGTTTAAAGCAACTCTGTGTGCAGATACTGGGCAATGTCTCTGACCCATTAGAGTCTTTAGTGTCTCACTTATATGGAAGCATTCTCAAAAGCAACATGAGGTCACTCAGATATAAATAACCATCTTTTACCAAGTTACTCACATTGCAAATTATACTTACAGTGACTTTCCCACCTCCTTTTTTTTTTTTCTGTCATAGTGATTTCTGCTAAAAATGGCATCTTAGTTGATCCTTTAGCTATTGTACTCTAAAAAGGATGGTTTTGCCTAATTCACTTTTGATTCACCAGTTGCCTGCAGCCTACTATAAAAATGAATACAAACTATGTTTAAAAGCTTTAGAAGGCAGATCTGACAAAGGCACCATAAGATTTAGAGACAAAAGGCAATTGGCCACTCCTACGAAATCACATCCCAACTAATGAGAGGGTTTGGAATCAACAGAACTATTCCATAATTTGGAGCCTTCTGACAGGCAACTAAATCTACTTCTGTCAGAAGCTGGACATCATGTTGAAGTGAAAGCAGAGGAACATTCTGGGAAACATGGGAACAGAGGGCTAGCAGGGTTTGTCTAGGTCACCAAGTCCAGTTTTCTACTGTTGTAGACATCCGTGTTTCATAATCCCTTTCATTAAATTACCAAGTTCTATCTTAAAATTAGTTAGATTGTGTGCCCCCACCACTCCCCTTGGCTGGCTGTCACAGAACCTCTTTCTTCTGATGGTTAGGAGCCTTCTAATTTCCAACCTAAATATATTCATGGCCAGCTGACGCCCATTTCTCCTTTTGCCAACACTGTCCTGAAGCTGAAAAAACCTCTTCTCTCTCTTTGACTTCCAACCTTTGATGCAAAGACAGCATGTCTCATTTACCCATTCTGTTGCACTATTCAAGTTAGGTAATTTTTATTTTTCTCCTCTAAGGGCATCTCCATTCTCCAGGAATGCACTTCTCTGAGGAAGCTGGTCACAGTTTGAGTTCAGCCTTTTGGACTGTGAATAGTGAGTTTTAATCACACTATGCCAGTGTGAGACCTTGCCAGTGCTTTGTACGAGAGGGGCAGCCCAGCCTCAACTCTGCTGTGAACACCTCATTTGAGAACAGCAGTTCACACTTGTAACCCAGATGTGTAAGGGCATACCTGCATTTGTCAGAGCATGAACACTGCAGTACATAAGCAGAAAGACAGATCAAGCTAAGAAATAGGTCTTACCCAGTATCCAGGCTTCCTGGGAGAAAATTTTAGGTTCCAATAGTATCATAACCATGTCACTCTAATTAAAGCTGCCCACGAATTCATTTGTCCAACATGGTTTTGTCAGTCACCTTCACATAGTGTGATCAGTCTTCTTTATCAGATAGGGCATATATGAGATTGTTTGCAAAGAAGTAACACAACAGTACATCATTAATAACAATTTAAACAGATTTTAAATAAGTTTGGTAATAAATCTGAATTACTTAGGAGTTGGAAATCCTTGCTTTACCAGTAGATGGCACAAATCAGCTTGGTTTGGTTTCAGATCGTGTATAAAGAGTACATTGAATAAATGATGAATTGAAATAATAATAAAATTCTTCTATTTATAGTATCTAGAGGAGTGCAAAAATTATGCACAGAGAGTAGCATTTTTATATTGTGTTATATTTTGCTGGTGGGATTTTCAGTTAAAATAATTTATCTGCCAATGTGTCTTAAGGGATTTTGATCGGATTTTGGCCTATTCAGACCTAAGTGGAAATGCCAAGGCAATCAGTGGGTTTGGATCTGGTCCTGGTTTCATGAGCACAAATCTTCTTGTTGCCTCTAGATACTTTGCCTTGCACAGAGAGCAGATTTGTGTTTGTTTATTTCGTTGGTAGGGTGGTTTGTTTTGTCTTGTGAGAGAGAGCACACTCTCACACTAAATCTTTCATTTCAGCTGTTTAAATACCAGTTGGTGAAGAGTTTCATCCATTAAATTGCCAGCTCCTTTTAATTGGACTGATTTTAGCTCAGGGCATTTGGTACTTTGGAGGATGGCTCTGTATCTTGAAAGGCTCATCCCACACTGAGATGTGGAGGAGTGATTCTGACAGAACTCTTGCCTCATCCTCCACCCCTCCCTTGCCAACCATGTGGCCAAGTTTTTCATGGGGAATCCCAGCCCTGGTGACTGGACAGATTGGCTCCTTACTTTGCAAAACGGAGCCATATTACAGAGCAAGGGGACGGTTCCAGGTTAGCAGCTACCTCCCTGTCCTCTCAGGTGTTGCCTCCACCCTGCTGACATCCCACCATGACCCATCTTCTCTCTGCCTCTGTCCCTCTCTTTGCTTCTTCCAGGTCTCGTCATTGTCAGTGTCATCACAGCACATTTGCTTTGGAATACAAGACCAAAGCCTTTGCATGACCTAATTGAAGACATGCCCTGAAACAGGAGCAGATTATAAGATAAAAATTGGGTATGATAATTTGCCTTGTTTGATATTTCGTTTTTTCAGTGTGACAAGATTAATTTGATTCTGTTATACAACAAAAGGAAATTACAGTTCAGCCTAGTTATTCTGTAAAAGGCAATCAGTAATTGGATGAAAAAAATTGTTTTGGTAAGAGGGCTTGGAACAATAACACAAGATCTTGAAACAATTTCATATTTTATTCACTGAAGGGCCGATCAATAGCTGCTTATTTTGGGGGTAAAAAAAAAAAAGCCCTCTCAGCCAATTTCCTCTCTCATAAACAACATTTTTAAAAGTGTCCTTTGAACTGTAGTGACTCAATATATACTTGGACAGACATTTATCCAGTTATGAGCTGCTAAATGAGGACATTTTCTTACCAGGGAAAGCAGTACATCATGTCATATAATAAAAGGGAGAAGGCAAAATAATGACCTTTCTTCCATTCCTTTAATTTCTTTGTGTGTAATGAACATATTACACTTCGGCCAAGGAAGCCAGTGGAGAAAGCAGGATTTAGCCAACAGCATGTGAAAGTTGGGTTTGAGTCATATTCTTGCTTGAATGCTCTTTTATTCCAGTCCTGGAGGGGGCTGTGTTGGGGCCTCTGGCAGTGTGTGTCACTGGGAACACCGTCCTGGAGGAGCTTAGGTGTTAAGAGGGAGGTGCTCAGGACTGCTGTTCATTCCAGAGAAACTCAAAGATCCCAAAAAAGACAACACAGAGGTGAGAATGCTACTAATGCCAACATCCTTCAAATGATGTTGCTTCACAGCTCATGGAAGGTGACTGACTTGGCTCAGGTGTGGAAGATCAGAACTTGAACTGAAAAATAGATTTGTTTCAGGAGCTGTAAAAGCAAGAAGGGAAAAATGTCACTCCTCTTTGGAGCTGTGGGTGTCTTAGGTGGCTGGTAGATGGCAGTAGCACACATTTATGTTACAGAGATGATGTGTGTCTGGGCAGGCAGGTTTTCTCTGGGATTCCTGCCAGAATTCTGACACCACAATGTGATGGACAGCATCTGCATATCTCCTGAGACTGACCTCCGACCTCATCCCTACTATTGTGATGGGGTTTAAAGGATGGGAACATTCCATTCTTGAAAACAGAAGGTGTATTTCAGTGCTTTTAAAGTCTAAAGGCATTTTGTGATTCTTCGAGGATGAAGGATTTTGTGCAAATTTAATTACTATTGTGACACTGCAGAGTCTGCACAGCACAAAATACTGCATAGGCAAAACAAGACTTAAACATGAAAACAGCCTTTCAGTGCAAGGCTTTGGATATTTTTATGGAGAAGACTATTTTTCAAATAAACACAGCAAGCAGGAAAAATTAAATTCAGTCTCATGAGACTCACTGTGCAAATGGAGAGAGAAAACACATAAAAACATCCTGGATGATCATCAAAGCTTGATAATTATTTTTGTTAGTTGTGCTGCACCATTTCTGGTTGCATTGGCAAGCTCACTAAAAGGCAGTCTGTGCTTTATGAGGGATTAAGATGAAAAAGAGGGTGTCTGCCTTTCCCTGTCCATGAGGTGGAAAGAGTTTCATGTACAAGGAGCTGGCGGGAAGGGGAGGCAGAGGGAGTTCCCAAGGAAGCAGTGGTGCCAGAGGCACTGGCATTACAATGGAAATGAAGAACAAGAGTAATTAAGAATGAGGGTGTAGGGCAGGGATGGATTTGTGCAGGGTCTGGAACATTCCTTCCCTCTTGCTTCTTCTGATTTCCCTGATTTCCAGGCAAAGGCTGGAAAATGCTCATTCAATCTTTGCTAAGGAGTGTGAATATTGCTCTTAAAATTTCTGATTGTATCTAAAAGTACCACCTTCCTTCTTTTTACACATGACCAAAAATGCAAACTGGGCTGTCCGGACTAGACTCTGACTTCATTTTAAATCTGCTGCAGAGCACTTGCATTTCTTTTTACACTAGTCATGCATATATACACCTTACACATGAAAGCAGAACTGTTGGTACTCATGACACCCTTGGCTCGAGTGTTGTGCCCACAGCACCATTTGTGCAGTATATTCATGGGGTTTATCCAGATACAGGCAGCTGAATTGTTACTAAGGTATATATTTAAAGGAGTGTATGGTGACAGAGACCATGAACTGAGTTCTGGTCTTTCCCAGAAACTGATACAGCAACAAGTTTTGGAGGGTGGTGTAAGACTGATACAAAGATACCCTTTGGGAAAGTTTCACCTTTGACACTTCAATCAAAAGAAAGGATTAAAAAAGGAACCTCATGAGAGTCCAAATACCATTTAGAAAACTCTTAGGAGTAACCAAGGAGTTTGCATCTTCAGGTAATGCTGTCTCAGCTGTTGTTTAATGCCTCTGTGTACTTGCTGTCCAGGCTTCTGCCACAGGGCAGATCTGAGGAAACGGGATATAGTATTGCTAGATTTGTAGCTTGAGGCTGTCTGCATGGTTTTGGGTCAGGTTTATGGCAGTTGTAAATGACAATCTTTGCAAAGACACTTTAGGTATCAAGGTTATCTGATCATGACAGGGTGGATTTCTGCTCTGGATTTCTGGATGCTTTTAACAAAGAACGGGTCTGGGATTTTTCAGTGAAACTATATTGTTGCTGCTATTGTCTGAATATATATTGAAAAGTAAATACCCGAGATGAAATATCAGGTCTGAAATCCTCTATATCTGAGTAGCCACCCAGCTAATACCAACCAAATCCTCTTCCCAGGTACAGCGGGATGAAGCCTGCTAAATGACTTTCCAGGACCTCCTGGTAGCAGTCACTCTACAACTGCTCGTTCATGATCATCATGTCTCAAGTGAAAGCACAAGAGGAAATGGCCTTAAGTTGCACAAATGGTGATTCAGGTTAGATATTAGAAAAATATATTCCCCCGAAAGAGTGTTTAGGTATTGGGATAAGTTACTCAAGGAGGTGGTGGAATCACTGTCTCTGGAAGTGTTCAGGAGGTCTGGATGTGGCGCTTGGGGATATGGTTTGGGGTGGTCGTGGTGGTGCTGGGTTGACAGTTGGACTGGATGACCTTGAGGGTCTCTTCCAACCTTGATGATTCTGTGACTTGTTTCAAACTCAAGCCCTACCAAGGCCTGTTAAATGCAAGTCCTGTTTTCAAAGTTTTCTCTCCTTCACCTGCCAACAAAATGAGAGGAACTGGTAGTTAGCAAAAAGTCATCTCCATTTACCTGGTAAGGAGAGAGAAGGAACACCAGAAACAAAGTTTTGAGATGCTGGCAGGAGTTATTTTTTTATACATGTGATCAAAATGCTGAAGGGGAAAAAGAAAATATATATTTGGAAGATGATTCTCATTTACAGTGGTAGATAATAGTTTCCAAGTTTGTTTCACAAAATGTATTTCCAATTTTTTTTAATTTTCTGGATTTTGGTATCTTGTTTCCTTCGTATCTTCCTTTTTGACACTCAGTGTGATAGGGCGAGTATTGTCAAAATATGTGCACTTATTTTCCATTTTTCCATCCCTTCCCTTTTTCCTTTTTTTTTCTTTTTTTTTTTTTTCCTTTTTTTCCCTTACTTCCTTTCTTTATTTCAGTTTTCTTCTTCCGGAACTTTCTTGGAACCTTCTAAAAGATTTAAGAATTAATTTATAGCTTTTCTGTTTTGGAAAAAGATGTAGGGTAGTAAGGGGGAGTAGTAATTTTATAACACTCTGTTCTTATACCTTTTTTAATTAGTTTCTATTTTCTTTATTTTCCCTATTATCCTATATTTGTTGGGTATTTTAATGCTTTCAAACAGAAAATATTCAAAATCTTTAATTGGCCTAAAATGAGAAAAAGGGAGGATGAATTCAGTTAGCAAAAATAAGTAAGGGGGATAGAGAAAAAATTAAAAGCCAAAAGCCTTTCTGAAAGAAATTTGATGACTTTGATGAAAATGAAATGGTTTCATATATGCAGTATTTTATTGAATTTTGTGTTTTAAACATTTAGGTTTTTTATT
>WAAE01031387.1:0-13316 GCA_013400495.1 Nicator chloris | reverse complement strand
CAGCTTTATTGCCATTCTCTGGACATGTTCCAGTCTCCCTCTTGCAGTGAAGGGCCCAAAACTGAACACAGGATTCAAGGTGTGGCCTCACCAGTGCCCAGTACAGGGGGACAATCACTGCCTGGTCCTGCTGGCCACACTATTGCTGGTACAGGATTATTACATTTGATTTCATAGATAAAAATCACTTTTTACAGTCTCTCTGGATCAACTCCCATATGTGAAATCAGCCTACAACCTGTCACTCAGATATCCTATAAGTGCCATTTTCCACCTTAAATATCTTTAGTTTTCCCAGTACCTAAATATCCAATCAAAACTTTCATCTCAGCAGAAAGCAAGAACATGAACAGCTGTTTGGGCATAACAAGCAACTCGTTTTTGCAGACAAGAAAGTTCCATTTTTAACACTCCAATACAATCACTAACTACCACTGTATCCAAGTAGGCAATTTTTAAAATTAAGTTTCAGTTAGTGTTTGTGACAAGTTTGCTGATAGGTTATCTCTTTGGACACATAGGCACTTTTTTTCTTTTGTGATTAAGTATTTCAGAAATAAGTATTTTGGCAATACACTGATGAAAATACATCTACAAAATGAAACTGGGAAAGGATTAAAAAGGAAAGGCACATGAATAAGCTCTGTGGGAATCCTGTTTAAAAAAATAAACAACCACCACTTCTCCCCAAAAAAACCAAACATTGCAGAATAAGGAATAATAATTTCTAGAAAAACAGTTCAACCTCTAAAATCTTTGGTATGCACAAAAAATTGCAGACATTAGACACAAAATGGAATAAAATAAACTGGCAATAAATGTAGTAACAGTGAGGAAGAGGAAATTAAAGGGTACAAGCAAGAGATAACTAAAAATAAGATTCGTTTTCAGTTCAGGAGAAATGTAAAAATTTTTAGATTTTTCCTTTTTTTTTAATCTAAGCAATTTTCAAAATTATTATTTGTTGTCATTTGAAAGATAATTTCCAAAGATTTTCAGAGTTTTATGAATTAAATTTTCAAATCTTCTTAGGTCCTAGTAAATAGCAATATTTATCACATATAAAAACATCCAAAAGGCAATCATCCCTCCATTTTGTTATACTTTTGTTTTAGGGAATTGCTGTGGGGATATTTTTAAACAAAAGATCTTGAAAACACCGGAACCATAGAAGACCAAATGGGAGCAATTTTAGTGCTTCAATCAGTTACTCCTTGGAAGGTACTTCTAAATCAAACAAAAAGTTCTACTTTTGCCTTTTTTCCATATGCATTTCTAAGAACACCTCTGTTTAAAAAAGGCTTGAGGAAAAGGTCTTATGTTTGAATATTATCATTTATACTTGCACAGCAGGAACCATTTTTTTCAGATTATCTGCTCATTATAAAACATTCAGATAGCTCTGGCAGCCTTTACAAGAATAAGGATATATATTTTTTTTTAACGTTATTGCTTCATTACACCCACTGGGCCATTTAGTGTTGAATTTAATGGAGAGCAGATCATTTTCCAAGCAATGCAAACACATCAAGGTGAAAGTCTGTTGTGTTTGGAAAGGTTAGCAGATGTTTTTGCAAGTGCTTGTGAAAGTTATTGTTGTTTATCTTACTCTTGAACCTTTGGATTGCATTTTCTTTAAATACTGCATTCACCTCTGCATTCATGGTAATATGAACAGAATTTCTGCTAGTTTGCAGCATGTGGTTTTTTAGGTAGCTGTTACAGTTTTAGCTGAGAAATAAAAACATATCGTGTGGAACTTAAAAAGCGTATTCTCTATCATGGCTTGACAGACAATGTCTTTGCCATTGTCTCCACAGCTGACAAAATGTTTCTGCATGTCAATTATACATTTACCTGAATCTCTACATCGATACTAGGGGTCTAAAAATAATGTCTAGCAAATCAGACTATCCTGGACACGTACTGGTAAAAAAAATCTGAAAGACAAATAGTGGGACCTGGACCTATTTATGTTTCCTTGGGATGATACAGTGTCCCAGAGCAGCAGCTAAAATCTTTTGTTACAGCCACACAAGGCCAATGTAAAGCTTCCCTTGTGTCACTGGGGAATTATTTTAACACAAGGACTATCTGTCTGTGTCACATTTCTAATAACCTTTTCATCACAGTACCCAGATGTAATCCATTTATAGAAACGCTTATGCATCAAAAATAAAAATGTGCAAAAGGAATCTAATTACTGAATACAGAAAGTGGGATGATTTATTTTTTATTTGGGATAAATTTGGGTGATTCACTATTAGTGAATGTAAATATATTTTCAAGGCATGATTGCTATAATCCCAAAGGGTGAGTGTATGTGCCAGTGTAGGTTCAGGAAAATGCATCATAAAATATCAGGACCTAAGAGGACGTCCTGGGCAATGAGATATTTATTGCACTAGCTTTTTCCTTGCATTACTTCCCCACGAGTGTAATTCACTCCTCTGTTGAACAGTGTGGAAAATGAAGGCAGGGCATATTAGGGAGAATTTGCTTATATTTTTCATAAGGCACACATATGAAAATAGCTTTTAAGATAAGTGTAAGAGGAGGGTTTTAAATTATTTCTGTAAGTGTTTATTGATGCAAGATCTCTGAAATACATTACTTGGTTGGAATTTGGACATATATAGCTCCACAATAAAAGTATGGAAATGCAGGAAAACATGGACAAACTAGAGAACGCAAGCCCATACCTCCCCTCCAAAATAGGAACTGCTGTTTCACTTTGCTTCTGAAAGTCAGGCCCTGTTTAAAATTACTGACTGCACAGCATAGTCAGGGAGTACCTTCCAAAACTTAAAGCCTATCAGAGAGGCCCAGGACCTTACTGAACACGTTAATCAATGATGGTGCCTTACTAATGTTAAAATACAAAACAAAGCTTCTAAAATAGGAAAGATTTTCCCAGTTTTGCAGAAATCTGCATATTTTTATACATCTTTTCCATGCCAAGTTGTGTTGGACCACCACCTTCAGGATTCCAGCACCATGCTATTTTTTTTGTTGGGCTTTATATAGCATGCATTGCTGATAATTAAAAAGGGTTCTTTCTGAAGCATCCTCCGATGACTGGATGTATTTCTGAAAAAGAATCATGGAAAGCATGGGAATAACACCACACACACACACACAGAGAAAGTAAAAGAGCTGATGCGTTCCAGCTTTCTCTGGGAGACCTTCACGGCAGCCCTTCTCTGCAGCAAGTGCTCAAAGAGCAGACCCTGAGCACTTTGCTCAGCCACTGTGAGCTGCAAAAACGACTGCTGCTGAGTGTGTAAAATCTTTCTAGCTCTGCTGGCCATCTGCAAAGTCTCTCAACCTGTCGGGTAGGCTGAAAATGTTGAAAAGCCCTGAGAAGTCATGCATGGCAGAATTCAAAGCCCTGGAAGATCTATGAAGTTTCTTCCTTCAGGCATGCTGATTCAGATGAAGCGGCTTATAAACTCTATTATGCATAGAACAAGTTTATAAAAATCCCTGGGATTTGCTCAACTACTTATTTTTTCAGAATGATGACTCAACTTTGCATTAAAACATCTGTTAGCAGTAAAAGTCATTTAAGACTACCGATAAAATACATACGAAATTTTCAAGATTAACTCATTTTGAAAAATAATTTTATGGCAAATGGTTAGAACACTTGACAAAATATTAACGTGCTTGATGTTTCAAGGTTTTTCCCTCAGAATTACCAATTCACCTCATAATCTAAAACACTGCAGGTTGCTGGATATGTACATAACTTTGATCTAAATGTATTTTTAGAGAAGTTAGAGAAAAATTAAATACAGTGGTAGTGGTGACCTTTAGCTATTGACAGAGTTTTACAACATGGTGCTCTTCCCACTAAAAATCAAGATACCTAACTGGATCAGTTTTCCTGAAATGGTAAGATGGATATATATACATACTATACAGATGCAAGTCAGGTTGACAGCCACTGAAGTCAGTGGCATTACACTGGCATAAAAACAGCGCAAGAAAACCAGAATCAGATCCCCACTTCCCTTTTAACTAAAGGGAATTCATAGTAATTTCAGCATCTCAGTAGTCACCATAATTTCTGCTGTTCTTGCTATGTATTATAGCAACTGTCACTTTTTAAATTTATGGTATCTTTTACAGCTTGGGTTAAAGAACACTTAAAGCACTTTCATTGTTTCATATACCTGTACTCTAGAAGAATAGAGATGAGATTCCTTTATTAATTTAGACCCAGACTACCAGACTATTCACACTAGCAGTCTCAGTGAATTTTAATGGGATTACCTGCATGAGTAAGAAATTATATGATAAAAATCAGAAAAGGGAAACCCTTAATAATTAAAAAGTACAAAGATTACAATAGCTAAAACTTCACTGTTGAGTGTATGACTCACAAAGCTACAATTCATTAAACTAACAGTCAATGTATATGTGACCAATCAGAGAAGATCTATAAGGTAATAAAATCCAAACAATGTCAAATTACTACTTCAATTGTAAACCTATGTATTGTTTCTTCCCTGAAAAGTTTCTTTGACAGAAGAAAAACTATTGAATTATGGGCAACCAAGTTAAAAAAAATCATCTCTCAATACACCTTCATTTATTTCTGCTTCATTTTAATGGCAATCCATTTGAAATCCTTGTCACATTTTCATTTTGTTTGTCACAGAGGCATATGAAGAGTGAACACTGCGTGCAAGCAAAGCCATCAAAACCACAGCCTAAAACCAAACTGAACAAGTGACCTTCCCCTAAGCCACTGCACATAAGGGACTACTGCATCCTATCCCTCATTTCTCCATTTTAGACAAAATCATCATTATTTTGCTTAGCACTATTTAAATCCAGCCAAAGTTTGCCATTTGTAATCAACTTTAACTGTCAGGAAGAAATGGGAATGGCTTACCTTGCAGCATAGCAGTGTTATCCACTTCAGCAAGCCTTGCTCCTACAGCAAACACATCTGGAACCAATGTGCACTCACTGTCATCAACTGCTTTTCACAAATCACTCACTTATTGATCACTACACTTATCAGTCCTCATTGACCGAACTTCATTCCACATTACAGATTTTTTGCTGCTTCAGCAAATTCTGAAACTTTCATCACAGGAGAATTAATACACAAACCAAAGCAGTGATCATCTGACCTGGATACTTCTTACATGAAGCATCTCTGAAGGGGTCTTCATTTATTTAGGAATTAATCAAACAAAGTGATAACGGCTTTTCAAATTTCCTTGCACAAACTTAAACATTAATGAGAAAGACAAGCAACAGCCAATGAGCCCTACAACCCAAGCAACACTAAGTCACTACATTTCAATTTTGCTCTGTAGAGAAGTGTCAGGCCCTTGATTGCCAGATGTGAGAATGGCATGTGCCGGGTGCACGATTGGCATGTGAATGACATGTGCCAGCCATGTGCCTGACACATGTTTGCCACGTGATTGCCATGTGCTGGACACATGAATGCCATGTGATGGCCACCTGGTGCGTGCTTGATTACAGCCAGGTCTCACAGCCAGTACCACAATCACCTACTAACAGGTGTTATGGTAGGAAACAAAGCAGCTACCACTCTTCCTGCTGTCACCACTTGAACCATCAAGAGAGATACCAGAAGGTGGATGGGTCTCCTCTGAGGACAAGCTGAGTAGAAGCACAAGTGTCTCATCGGTGAAATATGAAATGAAAGAGGGTATGAGTAAGTTTCACAGCGGCACAATATTTTCTCACAACTGTGAAGACAGCACAGGATTTTCTTCTCCTGAAAGAGCAATTTTTAACAGTGGGATTAGCGAGGAATGATGCCCCAAGAGCCTTTTATTCTGCCTGCAGGAGCCTTCTGCTCACCACAGAGATAAAAAGCAGCAACCCTGACAAAATGTACAAACAAACATGGTAAATTCTGGCATAAAGCAAAATAACCAAACCAAGCTATTCCAACCCTGAGCTTTCCCCTCATGCTGACTTTGCAGATTTTGTGCTTCAGATATGATTTCTGGGCTCCACTAATTTGCAGGAGTAATGAAAGAAGCAGACGACCTGAAGGAAGCCATTTGCTAATGTCACCTGCCTCCATAAACAGTCACATTTCTGAGCACACACAAGAGCTTTCTGTTTTCACAATATGGAACAAGAACCCACTCTACTAATAGCTCATCAGTGAAGAAAAAGAAAGAATTTTAAAAAGGGGGGGGAGACATAGAGATAATACAGAGAGATAGATAAGTATATATATACATATTCACCTATATATACATGCAATTAGTATACTCTGTTGATTGTTTTAGCCTAACTTATAAGGGTAGTTCTGCAATTTCTAAAATAAGCAATCACTGTATAATAATTAAAATACTATTCCATCATAAAAACACCATTAGATAAGGGAAACATGCAAATATTTTCAGTAGTCACAAGAAGTTGTAAAAAACATCATGACACTTTTGGCCATTTTGTGTCATGAAGTCCAGTCATAAATATGAAATTATCAGATTAAGACATTTATCCAAATGTATTCACACAATACAATGCATCTTCTAAATCAGCTAAAGACACTTGAAATCCATGTATTGCTACTTTATTACATGCTAAGCACAGCCTTCTGCATTGCTGGAAGTATACTTCCTTCCTTAAATTATTCAATTAATTAGCCAATATTTCTTTAATGCTTTGAGCTTGTAATATTTCCCAAAACAGCTGAATGTTATTACCAAAACAGCGTGGGACAGATTTTGCAGCCTGCAGGTAGATGTACCTTCACACACATTTAAGAATTACCCAACAAGTGAGAAGTTAGTTGCATTTGAGTAATAGATTGAGTGCAGGTACTTGGCAGGAAATCCTTTTCTGTGAGAATTATAGTTCAAAATTTAAAAACTAGTTTAATTATTTCTTCTAGACTCTTTCCCTGGATCTTGTTTCACTGGTTAAATTCAGGAAAATAATCTATCATGCTTGGGGTGGACTGAATTTTTATGATGTTTCTTAACCCAACTGAGGGACAACTGTACTCATCTTGGCAAGCAGGGAGAACGTAGAAAACCTGAGTGGCTTGCACAGGAACCAAAGTTAAGATCAGGATTTTGTCAGCTCAGGCAGCCCTATGGAAAGGACAATGCTAACATCTGAAAACTAAAACCAGTGCACAGAGATACTAACCATAACTCCTGCTGGAACAAATCTGCACCCGGCTGCACGACGGGAATCGCCTTCTGTGGCCGCCATGCGTGTCAGTCCTTCCCCACCGCGCACCACTGCCGCCCCGGGCAGAGCCGAGCGCGGATGAATCCTTCCCTGACCTCTCCATCATCTCCATGGTGCGCTGAACTGCGCTCTCAATGCTGCCAGTGTCATCCACCAGAGACCAACACACGCTCCCACACACACACAGAGTATATCCCAGCAATAACAATGCCATCAGGAGCTTCCCCAAGGTGAATTACTTTAGGCCTTCAATAGAAAAAATGTTACTTTTATAAATGAATGCTTATCGTTTGTAGTCTAGTAAAGAAGCAGAATTCGGCTCATCTTAATTGTATTTGTAGGCAATATTTCCAGTGTGTGTTGACTGAACTCTGCATAAATCAATACCACCAGTGAACTTAGCATGATCTTGTACAAAAATAGAATCTCTGCTCAATTCTAGACTGTTTCAAATACCATTACTTGACAGAAGAGGATGACATGCAGGCTTCCTAGCACAGGCATAAAGCCCAAATCTCCTGGGAAAGGTGAGAAGAGAGGGACACAGAGCAGCAAGTGGATAGTCTGACATGCCAGTTTCCTAACTCTTGGTTTTTTTTATAACAGAAATACAGCTCATAGGCTATGACTGAGGAACAAAGGCACTTTTTCAACAGCTCGCCATCTCCAAAAGTTTATGCAATTCTTCACCTAGGATTCACTAACCATATTTTACTAGGTATGTGAAAATCTCCAACCAGACCACAGGGAAAAAGCCCAGAACTGGTGAACATCAACCCTCTTCAGAAACTGAAACTCAGGACTTCAGGGTCCACCATGTATTTATCTTTAATTTCTATGGGCTCACATCCTCAGAGTTTTTATTTGATTTGCATATTCTTTCAATTAATAACATAAAAGAGAAGATAAGGAAAGCCTAATAAATTCAGTCCAGTTCACAAACCTTGTTAAACTTGCGCTTGCCTTAATTCACGCTGAAACGCAATTCGCTTGTTCTAATATTTCATTATCAAAGTCCTTAATGAACTTGCTCTGAATCCAGCAATTTGATTTAAAATACATTAAATCCACACTACCGGCTGCCAAGAAGAAACAAAATAAATTTAAGTCATATTGTTCAGATGTTAAGGACATCCAACATACCTTAGTAAACATCAATTCTTCTATGTCAACAATAGCAATTTTATGCATCTTTGTGATCACATAGAGTATTCTAGCAGGAAGTTTCAAGGACATATTTTGTCCTGTGCCTTGGCATTGTAGATTTAAGGATCACGACAAGCAAGGAGCACTTTTCTGCCCTTTTAGAAGGCATTTCCACTAATTATTTACCAACCAATCAAAAGAAGCAAGAGTGGTTCTTCTCTCAAATCATAAATCCAAATGAAATCATAATAAATCTGTGACAAAAGCAAGCTATAAAACTAAGAGAAAAATTACTAAACTTTGAGAATATTTAACTGTGTATCACAGTATAATCCTGTAGCTATAGATGGGACATGAGTTCTCTTGCAACCAAGAGTTTGTTTGGTTGTCTCATACAAGTTCCCTACTATTTTAGTGAAAATAATATGGCTACTTGAGACACAGGTCTGGGTTGGATTGTTCCTCTTTCTGTCAATTATTCCCAGTTCTTCCTCTATTTTGAGAGAACATGAAGTGATATTAAAGTGGGAATTGTGATCCACAGAGTACAGTATTGCCCATGTTCCCATAAAACACATTCACATAAGGAGTATAAAATTTGTACTAGCACAGTATTTCCTGAAGGGTGCTATACTCCACACCTTTCTGGGAAAACTGGTGATTGCATGTAGCATTTAATCAAAGATCCACTCTACTGTAAAACATCAATTTCTCTTCAATTTTCCACTTAGCAATTCAAAAACTCTTTTGAATGTCAATGCTGGCAATTTTCATACTGGCTACAACTTGGTCAGAATTAAAAAAGAAAAAAAAATTCATTAGCATGTTAATAACTTAGTGCCTCTAAGGAACACTTAGTTGGTCCTACATCAGAAAAAAAAACTTCTTTTTCAGCCCTATTCTTAATTACAATGTAATTATAATTTACCACAATTTCCTAGTTTCCTTCATTTCAAGTCGTGGAGGAGGATTTCTCAATGGGCAGCATGTTGTACTGTCACAGTTCTAAGGAGAGCATCTCACTCAGAAATGTTGACATCCATTAAGGTGTAGAAAGGGAAGCTGAGAACATACACATGCAAATAAGAAAGTGGAAATTCTCTAAATAGAACAGTAAGAAAAAGTTACATGGGCAAAATTGAGTTCCCTGTAATAAAATTCAGGTAAGTGCTGATAAGCTTTCAAGAATTTATAATACATTATAATCAAATCAGATTATTCATCAAATTTCATGCAGTATCTCAGTCCTTTTTTCTACCTTAGCAAGGTTTAAGACACGAAGAAAAAGAACATTTACATGCATATTTTTGCACGAAACAATTTTTGTTCATATACACATTCTCATGAGTGCCACTTGTCACAAGAAAATGAAAGGTGTGTCCATAATCAAGGTTTTGTTATTACCTGGGTTTGCTATTTTCTGCTATCAAGAAATGCATCACCAAAACTAAATCTAATAGAAGAAAGTGGAGATTTTGGATTAATAATGGTGGTTTCAATGTCTTTTGTCTTATTTGAAGGAACTATATTTAAATGCAGAATTTTGTACAAAACTCCTAACTAGGCAGATTTTAATGTATCACTTCTTTTTATTTTTCTTTTTGATCCTTATGAAGGATTTTTTAGTAATTTATAATTCATTCATACATGTTTTCTGTAACAGAAATAAGGTGTTCAAAAGACACTTTCAGCATAGACAATGTTCAACCTGTCACCACGTTTAGGGAGCAGTATACTGCATCTGTTTCAGCAGAGAATTCATAAATTCGGCTAGTATTTGCAGTAGAAAACACTCAGATGCTTGCTGAATTTGCCCACATTCTTCATGACTTTCCCCAATGGTATGTTCCTGTATTCATGCAATTTGTGTAGTTTACATAACAAAATGCACCAGTCATGGAGTTTTGACTCACCTTGATACCTCATCTTTACCTTGCAAGAAACTGAACCACTTCTTGCAAACTTGCTCAGCAAGGAAAAATTTAAATACTAAGCACAAATGTATACTCTTGTGTTTTACAAAAAGTGAGAAAACCAGTCTTGAAAAAGCTAAATAGTCAGGAAAAATGCAATCAGGGAACCAGACACCGAATTAATCTCCAGTTAAATAAACACTATGCTCATTTGCTTCAATAATTGACCTAACGCACGTGGGAAAATTAACAACTGGAGAGAAAGGCACCCAGATTTCACGTGTCCTTTTTACAGTGGGACACTCAAATGAGGACTCTGAAAACACAAGAACTTGTCCCCAAAGCACTTAGTGCAGACTCTAAAGCCTACGATGGCACCGACATTTTTGAAACAGGTGCTTGTCTGAAGCAAGGAATCTTCTCCAGCTAAGACAGACAGTCCAGGCACAGCAAAACCATACAAGTGTGCACTGCAGGGGGATTTAGAGCAGTTTACATCTGGTACAAGTCTCCTTATAAGACTCATATCCCTTGCTCTGAGCTCTCCATGCTTGTAAAGGATTCTAGATCTGAGCCAAGCCACCCCTTGGCCCTAGAGGATCTTCAGCACATCCCTGAACCAACAGCAAAAGCAGGCTTGAAAGGAAATAAATAAACCTGTGGGGAGTTAGCTCTCCATGGTGATTTGCATTGCCACCACATAGGAGGCACAAGAAAGTTTCAATCAGCCTCACTCTGTATGGAGAGAATATAATTAGCAATTTTCATAACACTACCACAATCCCATGTCTGTGACTTCATCTGAGAACTCTTTAGCAAGAACACAACAAAATGCTCCTTCACGTGCAGAAAAACTAGGGAAGTAGTTGAGCTGAGCTTTTCCACTAAACAAACTTGCTTATATTCCATTAGCTCTCCTTATCACCACAACTTGTTTGTCTAAATATTCCAAGGAAACAGATGTCTGCAGTTTCATTTCCGTTCTTCACTATTATGTCCATGAATAACAGTGGGGACAAAGTATTGGAGTCAGGATGAATTTGACCCCTATGCAACACTCTTAGTACAAACACCACAAGATTACTTGCTGTCTGCTGACAGCAAAGCTCTGGAATGGTTAAAAAACGCAACCGAACAAAACAACAACAAAAAAAAAACAAACAAGAGCCAACAAACAAAAAAACCCGAAACAATCCAGCAGACTGAGTTGTCAGTTGTCTTTGAGAATTCAATGAGGGCAGTTAATTGCAAGAAAACTAAGAAAGGGCCAACACAAAGTCTGCCCAAAAAAGCTAGGACTGAGGAAACTGTGGGAAATTGTGGAGTTACAGGCAACCTAGTTTAATTTCAATTTGCAGAAAAATACCAAATAATTAAGCTTTGTACCTAAAATGTAACAAGAAGAGGAAAAAGACCCAACACGAAAGTGTCAAAAACAGCCATGTAAAAACACCTCAAGTCCTCTTGTGGCAATGTAAAGGGCCTTATGGAGAGAAGAAAAGCATCCATTAACTTTCAAAGCTATTTGACACAATTTTACATTATTTTTCCATGCAAATTTTGTAAAAAATATTCTAAGTGAAACCTCTATGAGAAGAATGCTTACGTTATGAGAAAACTGACCGTGCTGTAACTGTCAATGATTTCTCCAAATGAGAAATATGTATTAACAAGCTGTACTGGAATGTGTCCTCTGTCCAATATTTTTCATTAGTTTCACTAACAATTGGATGATAGAATGCAGCATAAACTGGCAGATTAATTAAGAATGAAGGGACAGAAAGCACATCAAAGGAAAAGATTAAAATCAAAATTAAATTTACACCGTGAAGAAAAGTCCCGTTAAGAAGATCCCATAAGACAGGAATATTAATCACCACCCATACAAATACAAGATGAGGAAAAACAAGTTTGGTTGAAGTTTTAGGGCAAAAACCATAAATGCTGGGATAGTTCAGAAGCTGAACATGTAATTAGCACACTAAATGAAAGAATTATAGCATTTCAGACAATGCCAAAGATGAAAGGCTAAAGCACAGTCAAGAAGAAAACCTTTTCTGTTGTTAGTTGCTAAGAAAGAGTATTTTGCCCTTCTCTGAGGACAGAGACTATATTTGTAGGAATTCCTCACAGTGTAAGCACTTTTTCTTCTATTTCTGTTCCAGCTGAGGGTCACTTAAGTCTCCTTGCTTCAAACTTCTGTCAGAGATCACTAGAACTGGACTGTATTATGGGTTATATCTTGAATACATCGAGTTTTATAAATGCTTCCTACTATGTTATTAAGGCTATGTGTTCATGCTCGAGATAGCCAAAATAGATTTATCTCCCATTTCTCTTTGGCAGTCAGTCACTCAAAAAATACACAGCATCAATCAAAAAATCCTTCATATTTCCTTGTTAAGTTTTTGTGAAAAATGAGCTTAGCCTTGCACTGAAAACAGAAATAATTTGGAAAACAAGAACTTGTTCACAGAATGTATGGAAGCTAAATCTCTCCAGTTATATTTAATTTAGAACTGTTACACTGGAACAGAGTCATGAAGCAAGATAAATTTGACAAGGAAGGTCAAATAAAATAGCAAAATAAAATTAAAGGAAAAAGCACAAAAAACCTCCCACAATAGCAAAACACCAAAACCCTCCACCCA
This sequence comes from Nicator chloris, assembly GCA_013400495.1. NCBI lineage: Eukaryota > Metazoa > Chordata > Aves > Passeriformes > Pycnonotidae > Nicator > Nicator chloris. The sequence continues at coordinate 400 of WAAE01031387.1, read as the reverse complement.
CCTAAAATGTATTTAATGACTGTAAAAAGGTATTTCCTTTTGTATAATGTTTCTGGTTTTTTAAGAGTTTGCCTCAGCAAGGAAGTCTCACCTTTCTTCTGCATCTTAATAGGACATGCTTTCACCACAGCTGGGTACAAAAATCATACACAGGCATTCAGCAGTGATACAGATTTTGGAAAGTCTCAGCATGACAGCTCCAGCACCAGGATGGGATAAGGAACAGAAGAAAAGAACAAGCAGCAAAAAAATCCCCCAAAAACAAACAAACAAACAAAAAACCAACCAAACAAAAAACCCCAAACAAAAACATAAGACATGAGAGTGACAGGTAATGAGGCTACTGCACCCCAGGCCTGGAGACTTCCCATTTCTCCAGCATGCATTATAGTACTCTGTG
>WAAE01031380.1:0-26163 GCA_013400495.1 Nicator chloris | reverse complement strand
TTTCTTCACAGCAGCCAGTATGGTGCTGTTTTAGATCTGTAGCCAAAACAATACTGCAAATAACAGTTTAACTATTAATGAGCAATGCTTTCACAGAATCAAGGTTTTCTGTTTCTTACTCTAGCCCCCAAGGAACAGATTGTGAGTAGACACAACTAGGCACATGACCCAAACTAACCAAAGAAATATTCCACGGCACATGAAGTCAAGCTCAGCAATAAAAAGGGAGAGTAAGGGGCTTAGCAGGGGTTAGCCATATTTTGCTCAGGAACCAGCTAGGCACCAGTCTGTCCATAGGAGGTGACAAGGGGATTGCCTTTGCATCACTTGTTTTTTCTTTCTTTCTCTCTTCTTCCACTTCTCCTTCAGTTATTAAATACTTTTCTCCACCCACCATTTTTCTTGCTTTCTTTCTCCACCCAAAATTTTTCTTGCTTTCTTGCTTCCTTTCCTCTTTTCCCATCTCACTGAGGTTGGCTGGGTGGAAGTGAGCCACCTACCAGGGTACCCACAGCAGTAGCATTTCTGAAGGTATCTGGATAATACAAAAACGTTTTGTGGACATCCTATCTTACATCAGGAATATAAGATGATTCATATCAAGCTTGTTTGCCTTACTAAAGCATACATTTTATGAAACAGGACAGTGAACTTCCCTTGTTAGCATTTTATTCCTATTAACCCTAGCAATTGCCGAGGTTTTTATTTTTTCACGTAAACCACCCCAGCCTGCTGATTTTATTCAGCCTCACTCATACTCATGGTGACAGAGAACACTAGGGCTTCCTTTCAGTAAGTCTAAATAAAGCTCAAGAAAGCCTGAATCCAATTACCAGAATTTCAAGAGGAAATTAAATGGAATATACTGCATATATACAGCGCTGCTACTGACTTCAACACTTTGTGTTTTAAAATAAAGGGATAATTTTGGCTCTTTTTAGAGCAAATGACAACCCAAAGTCAAAACTAAACCAAAGGAATGAACAGTAAGACAGAGTTCCAAAACTAATTCAGCTTTGCACAATGTCTGACAGACCCTTGAAAAGAACACTGCTGCAAACATGACCATTCATTCCAACACTGTTGCAAACCCTTCTGCACATACACAGGCCATTAAAGACCTGACTTTTCTTGAAGTTCTAACTTTTGAAGTTCAGAAACAGAATGAGAAGCTCGTCTCTTATTTAAGAGACCATACCTCAGCAAGTTTGTAAAACCTCATAGTTAACAAACAATGTGAAAAACACACTACAAGATTCATTTGTAGATTCGTATTTTTTCCCAACACAACCCATATATAGTATTGCCTACTGCAATTGTCATATCTGATTTCTTCTTCGTACAAACATCACAGTTATTATATTTAACTGATATAAAACGAAGATTGATATTCTCATCTATATTACAATTGATGCTAAACTGCAGAATCACCTCAGATGTCAATTTGTTAGGAAAAACAGTATTCACGGAGGACGCAATACTCCCACTTGCTTCCCCATTTAGTAATAGCTGCTATGATCTGTGTTCCCAATCACAACCTGGGGAACAGGACAATTCCCAAGAAATGCCCAACTCTAATACCCAATTACCACCACAGCTGCAGCTACAGAGAGGTACTAATTACTGCCCCTTCTCCAGCTGTGCTCCCAGCTACCTAATGTCTCTTTACCTGAAGTTGTTGCAGCCCAGAACAACTCCCACAATGTTCTTGCCGATATCATGTACGTCTCCCTTCACAGTTGCCAGTACTATTGTACCCTGGTAAGGATCCTGGAAGTTGAAGAAGTAGCAAGAGTTAAATTACTCAGAAGCCTTGGTATGTTTGAACACATCCCACATCCTTCAACAGTGCAATCCTAATCCATGACCCAGACTTGTAGTATAGTGCAAGTAACTGCAAAGCATGGTATAGATAATACATTAAGTACTAAAAACCATCTTCAAAGATCCAGGTTATAGAAACTGGCACATGAATTATTCTTACAAAATGTGTGGATGTTATTCAAAAATTTGCGTTTGAAAAAACAAAATAGCAGACAAAACCATTTCAGCTCTGGATAGCATTTTTTGCAGTGCAATAACTGAACTCCCAAGGTACTTCTGCTCCAAATATACACCTTGCCAATCAAGAGATTAAATATTTAGAACAAAAGGGTATGCATACTTATAATTACACGTCCTTTTGTGCATCAAGATCAATCTTTTGATGCAATGCTGAGAAGAACAGGATATTAGCAAACTTAGAAGGGAAATTAGGGGAATTAGCAAAAATAGAAGAGGCTAACTTTTATGCAACACAAATAACAAGGGAGTTTTCAGGGGATCAGGCTACTTCAGACTACCCAAGCTGAACAAACAGGCTGAAGAAGGATCAGCTTGAAGAAAGGAAGCTATTCTGTCACAAGCAGGTCCTAGGCTAGACAGCATTCAGCCTGACAAAGGGTGCTGCCAGCAGCACAACAGTGGAACTTCCCACAGCAGTTCTTCACCAGGACACAGGACTTGGCAATACCTTTGTAGTTGTATAATCACTGCTGTCATTTGGAAAAGCTCCAGGCTGTAACAGTAGTATGTCTGAGCCGCTGCAGCATCAGATGCCAGTAAGCAACTACATAAATTGCACAGAATTTAAATAAGTAGAAACCTGAGCATATTCTATGGGAAACTATAAAATATTTTTCCAGACAGTATCTCATCTCCTTTGCACATGGCAGAACTGGATGACTGAATCCTTCCATGAAGCATGTTATATTTCTGGACATATAGAGTAACTCTCTATTTCATGAACCTATATTGCTTTTGTAATTGCAATATTATGGGTTAAAAAATCTTGATATATTACCAAGAGTGATATTAGTATTTCCTATGGTTCTAACACATTTCTTGAATAAAATCTCTGGATCCCCACCAATGTTGCTGTTTACTAAAATCTAGTATCTCCCCAGTGCTTCTGTTTTACAGAGAATAGAGGAAGCAAAATGGAGGTCTGTAAGTCAGCCATCTCAGTACATCAATAGAAAATTCTGCAGCTGAAAATATACTGCTGGAATGCAAGAGAAAAATGGGGAATGAGATTAATCAAGGACTGGGAGAAGAACAAAACATGCTGCCCCACATTAGGTATCATACCTAATAACTACTGATAATTTAATTAGTGATTGATACAAAAAAAAAATTGGATTTGCACATCAGAAGAAAAATCTTTGCTGGGTAGCAAACAACATGGGCAGCAGCACATACCACTTTAAATAAACCCTATTTAAGGCACACATTTTTCAATTATCTTAAGCAAGGAGGTCCTCAAGTTCTGGGCATACATCCAAAGGCCTTTTTTTTTCATCTTTGATAGAGATCCACAGCCACAGCTATTTATCCTCAAATGTAGCTATCAACCCATTGCATTTCCTGCCAGTCTGTGACTAAAACTGTCCTGGAGGGTACAGTGGCCTGGGTAACCTCAGACAGATCAGTTACCTGAGTCTGCAAATTGTCTTCCTTCAAGCCAACGTACTTGGGGAATAGATGCAGCTGTTTTATCTCTTTCCTTGATTCTCTATACAGTGGCATGTCTTTTTAAGAGGAAGGAACTACATCCCTTGCCCAGCAGAAGGTAGAGAAAGCAGGATGAGAGAAGCCCTGCCTTTTCCCTCCTGCTCTCCTCAGCCACACAGAACATTCCACTCACTCTCTTAGAGAGTGTTTGCTGTCTTTTTTAGAACCTCTCAAATTCCACTTCACTTCTTTTTAGCCAGAGAATTAAGTGCCAGAGGGTTCACAGAAGATCCTAATCCACTGCTCATGGAATCAAGGGGTAGTGATTTTGAACAACTTCAAACAGCATTATAACAAAACAGAGGGTGTCAAATACCAGCACTGTCATCTGAATTAAAAGAGAACAGCATGAGCTGGAGAGAGATGATGAAGTGAAAGGTGACTTGTGACAGCCAGAGAACAGATTCATTTGAAATACAGGAGAGAAGTCACTTTCACATCCAGAAAGAGCATGGGAGAAGAGACAAGGGATTCTCTCATTAAGACAAGTCAGGTTTCATTATCAGGCTATTTTTCTTTCTCAATTATTTGCTGTATTTGTTACATTTATGCTAGACAATCACACAACAGATGTACAGCAAATACATTGTAGGAAGATTTCAAGGAAAGAATTAGGAACCATTACAAATTTTAAAGGAGATTTAGAGAGTTCAGCACGGGCAAAAGTATTAGAAGTAAGTAGCAAAATCTGCCATAAAGTTAAAATAAATAACACCAGATTTAAATGCCTGTAAAAACACAATAAATTAGTAACATTGGCATAAAGGGCCTACAAAGGCTCATTGGCATCATTCAGAAAACTCTGTGAGCTTAGGCACACACCAAGCAGAGTTCCACAAAATCTGCACTTCATGAATTTCAAACCTACTTCAAATTATGCCGAGATTGTCAATTTCCATACGACTGCATCGACTCTCCAGCATAATAAACGTAAATAGCAACAAATAATTCCTGTATTTGTCATAGCATTCTATGAAAGAACTACAGCACAAAGGACTGAATCTTGCCTCTTCTTCTGTGCTGCCTTGCTTGGCTCTCCTTTCCTCCCTTTCCTTTTCCATATAGGGAATAAGGTGGCCAACTGCTTTCTTCATAACTCGAGCAGACTTGATCACCTGCACAGACAAAGGTGAAGGCAGAATAAACACTAAAGACAAGGTATAGGAATAACCTCAGTTTTCTTTTAGCTTTCTCATTCACGCAATAAATGAAACTTCTTTTGCAGCCCCAGGTGCCAGTTTTCAGATCATTCTGTGGCAGCAGGCTGCTGGCCTTACTGGGCTAAGGCTCTACACACAACACTTTCTTCCACAGTGCAGCCTCCCAGACCACTCACAACAGAACCGAAAGCTACGGACGGGCCCACACTTGGAAGGTGCTGAACACAGGAATTTGGCGGGGGGGGGCTTTTTTTCTCTCTTGTGCTTTTTCATGGGCTAAGACTTAAAACTACATTTCAAATAAAGCAAAAACACTCAGGAAGAACAGAAACATAATCATACACTAAGAAAGTCAAGTTCCCAAGTAGAATAAGAAAATGGCTGCTTCTCAGCAGTACCTGAATTTTTACCGTTCCTGTGCTGTATCTGAAAAAACAGCTAGTACAGAATGTTTTGGCTACATTTTACAATGCTAGTTTTTGTAAAGTAAGAAAATATATGACATTGTTTTCTCATTACCTGAGGCAGAAACATCTTTCCAGCACCAAAAAGATCACCAACAATTTTCATGCCATTCATCAAAGGCCCTTCAATTACATTTAGAGGTCTAGGATATTTTTCCTGATTTAATCTTGCTTCTTCTGTATCTGCAGTGACATACTTCTCAATGCCCTGAGGGAAAAAAAAAAAAAAAAGAGAAGTTTTTATCTTGCTAGAAATACAACTTTTATTTAGTTGCCTTCTCCCCAGAAAAACCCCTCAATGAAAGTACAAATAGATATTGCAGATACTGCTAGTCTTTAAAAATACCTCAAATGTGTATTAAAAATAGGCTTTCCTAGGAACCAAAACACCGCAGCTCTTGGGCAGATAAATTTATTCACAGCATGTCCCCAGTATTAAGAAATTTGTTCATTTTTCTTAACTATGTCATCAGAAAAACCCAACACTCCAAGGCTGCTTCCACAGTGCAAGTGCCACTCAGTGCAGTACTACTAAAGGATCAAAAGAAGCCCTAGGAAGTAAAACGAGCATGTTCCAAAGTAAAAGCAGTATGTTTCTATCAACATCAGTGGAATAAAATATTAAGGGTCAAAGACTTCAACTTCTGAAGCTTAAAGACACACCTCTACATTTTTCTCTGTTATTGAAGTTAAATAGAACATTTGCATTTATTATTTATTGTTAATTAATAGCTTGTGAAAAAATGGTAGCTGAAGAACTTTTAAAACCAAATATGTCCCTTAAGGTCTGAGCTGAGATCATGTCTCTGAGTGCTGATGGGTAGGACTGTTTTCTGCACAAATTTACCTTGATGAGAGCATATTCCAGCCTTTCCTCCACAGAGCCTTTACGCCACTCATCAGTCTGTACAACTTTTTTTCCTCCTTGGGCATTATTCTGAAAAGACAAGACATCCATGGGAGCTTGTAAGCATAAGAACTACAATTATGGACTTCACTTTCAGAAAAATGAGGATATTTCCAAGTACTGACTCACAAAATCATTTTAGACCATTCAGAAGTTTTATATACATGAAAATCATGTTGCAAACACCTGTGATGTGATGCAGGCACCCAGAGAGTCTAGATCCCAATAGGTACACACCTCAATGATAATGTAAACAAAATATTTTTTTTTTTAAAAAGAGAGCAGTTTGACAATTTTTATGCTCGTAAAAATGATGACATGACTAATCCTAAGGGTTTTACTTCTGGGAACATATTTTAAATTGATTCCTGGCCCACACACTACATTCAATTTTAAAATTCTAATTAATTTGGCACTAATTCAGTTTCTGCTGGAATAGGTTACATTATTCTGTACCACAGACGTGTTTTCAATCAGTCAGCCTACAAAACTACTGTTTGTCACACACACAGACTGCCCCAAACTACCACATATCCTCTTTGTCTCACACTCATACTCCCCTTGGCTATGAACACAGAGGCAAAAAGGGCTTCACAGTGCAAGAAAGTTCACAAGCACCCCCACCCCAGCAAGGCTTGTGGAAGAGCACCTTCTCCATTAATTCAGCCAACACACTTCAGGCAAGCAATTTCTTTTCCTTACTCAGTTACTAGACATAATCTGACATCTCTCAGGCCTTATGAACTTCCTATCCTTTTAAGTGCTCCTCACCAAGTTTTTAAAGATAAAGCCACAGAAACAAGACCTCACTCATAGGAACAAAAAACAGAACAAGCTTTCATTCATGTTTGTACAAATATTAGATAACTTCACCGTTTCTTGTTGCCTAGTCTTATTCCCCTCATATGTCTAGACTGCACAAGGGAATGGAAGAATGTGAATGCTGAATGCAAGAGATCAGGCAGAAGCAGCATGTGAAATCGAGTCACGTAACTTTCTCACACTGAGAGATTGTGAGGAGGAACCAAACTGGAGAAAAACAGTCTCCACAGGTGGTGTTTTTCTAACTTGTTGTTTACTTGTAAGAATATTTGAGGGGTGTTGTTCTGAATGTCCAATCAGGTCTCTCTTCTTGGAACAGTCTATAAAAAGACTGCATTCTAATAAAGTTTTTGCCTTTTCGATGCCCTCCGATTGGAGTCTACGTGTCGTTATTCTCCACCATTCCGAATCAGTAACGACAAAAGAAGGAATAAAATGTTGCCTGGAGAGAACGAAGAGTTATATTAACTCTTAGTTATATTAAAAACTTGACTGGACATGTCCCTGAGCAACCTGATCTTGGCTGGCCCCTGATTTGAGTAGGGGGCTTGTAGTAGATGATCTCCAGAAGTCTCTATCCACCTCAGGAATCACCTTATGCGATTCACTGAAATGATACCTCTTCAACCTCTGGCCAGAAAGTTGAACAAGGGAACCACTCCAGCCTAAAAATAACCCATGACACTGTAAGGTGGACATGCAGGAACAACAGTGTTTGAGAATGTCTGCAGTTATGTATATCATGGAAAATGGTTTTTAATCTCAAACTTCAAATGAAGACCGATTCCCTAAATCTGCAAGGATTAAGTTCCCCTTTTTTGCGACTAGACTATTTCACCCCCTCAGTAAAACCACCACCACAAATAAAAGCAGATTTTTCAACAATAGCTTCCCAAACTTATAGACCTGGGATTCATCAACCATTTCATTTTTACTTTTAAGGCTCCATTTAAATTCATATTCAGTCTTCTGCAGAAACACTGCTAAGTAATCCCTTTCTAACTCTCCCTTTATTTTTCTTCCTCTTTATGTAATTTTGAATATCCCAATGGTGCAGCTCAGCTTAAACAGACAAGATCACTCTCAGATGAATTGCCTGGACACCAAGAAGACCATTTAAAATAGCCTAAAGCACAAGGGATAAAAGTGAGCCTTCCTGTACTAGTTTTTAGCATGCTGCCACTGTTACTATAAAGCATGCACCACCACAGGGCAAAATACAAACCAAGTGAAGCTCTGCACAGAAATACTGCCTCCAGGAGCTACAAACAGGCATGCAAATCTTCTTGTGCACTTGAACCTAAGAGCCACCTAACCCAGGGAGATTTTTGCTTTATCTTCCATTCAGAACAGAACTTCAGCAGTTACCTTAGGAACAATGTGTAATCTTTGTCCTTTATCACCACCATCACTAAAACACTAAATAGCTGATCCTCAATCTTGACACATTACATGAATTGGAAATCTATGGCACAGCCACAAATCACAAGCAACTATTTCACCTTTCTTTATATACTCCAAGCAAGAGAGGTTTACTCTTGGTCTTCCACAGTGCATTTGTCAATTAAGTTCCAGCACCAAGATCAGCTTGCTTATGAGTTGGCCTTTTTTCCTAGTTTTAGTTTGTTTTTGTTGGTTTCTGAGGGTTTTCTTTGGGGCAAAGTTTGTTTGGGACTTTTGCTTCTTATTTTTTGAGGGGGTTGGTTTTTTTCTTTAGAGAATGCCTATGCAGCTTGGTCTCCTGAAGCATATGAAGATCTCTGGCACAGGCTCTTCCATGGCATGAAACTGGAGAGGTTTGATCTATCACAGATTACTCATTTTATTCCGTGTTAATAACTGAACTACTTGTAGTATCTTTAGTAAATTCTTACACCCACAGTTATACTGACACATGCAGTTTATAGGCTGTTTTACCTATCACCTGCAGGGAAGTGGTGAGACTTAGGTGCTAAGCTAACTACTGTTCAAAGCTTAAAACTGTAGGTTACCTGAGCATAATGTAAAAGTTTCTCTGTCGCATCAGGATCTTTGTTCCAGATTAGATTCTCACACAGCTGTAGCAATTCCTTGTGGATATCATCATACACAGGCAGATTCCCAGCATTCACAATTCCCATGTCCATGCCATACTGGAAAAAAACATACAGAATCCCCCAGACAAGGCTGTCAGACACAGCACTGCACATCTGCCAAGTGCAAACATATGGAAGCCAAAAGCACATCATACCTTAATCGCGTGGTAAAGGAACACTCCATGCATTGCTTCTCGAATGGCATCCATTCCTCGAAAGGAAAAGGACAGATTGGAAAGACCTCCACTTATCCTGGCTCCTGGCAGTGTTTCCTTTAGGAATTGCACACAGATTTTTAGAAAAGTGTTTTCCAAAAAGGAAATCTAAGTAAAGCATTCAGTTCACAAAACAGTTGGCCCCTGAGCTCAGTGCATTGGCTATGCACCCTTTCTTTTTTCCGTGTTCCAGATCCTTCTAGTTACTCAAATTCATAAAAATAAATTCAAATCTGCAGGAAAATTTACAAGTAAAGGAAAGATCCAGCAGCTACTGTGGTTTCCACTGTCACAGGTGCTATTCTGAACACATCAGTCCTCCCACTGCAGCATTCCCTATTTTCTCCATGCAAAGCTACTTTTGGCTCTTCCTGTCCCCGCTCCTCTGGAAACAGGAGCAGCCAGTCTGCCTGCCTGCATGTCTCAGGAGCAGGCTGCAGCTGAGCAGCTAAGCTCAAGGGTGCAGCCCCACTTCCAGGAGCCCTGTGGTGACAAAGCAGCCTGTGGGGTGTTCAGACTGCTACTGACAGAGCATCTCCACATCCATCAGGGTGTCTTGCTAAACACAACGGTGCAGTTTCCTTGGCTGGATGCAGGTGATGCTCTTCACTGCTACACTTCTTTACACATATTTTGGCTACATAAAAGGTCAGGCTGCTGAACAAATCCCTTCGACAGAAAAAGAAATTTTACTAAAAAAAAAAAAAGCACTTTTTGCACACCTTCAAAGAGGTCCTTTTAAGCTTGCACATAAATGTGATCATTACCTCATTTAATTAAGGTAGTGTATTTACAGTACAGAAAATGGATTGACATATATTTGTAGAACTATCTGAATTTGTTCTGCTGGAAATATAGCAATATTGGGGAATGTTTGGACTTCAGAAGAGTAGTCCTCCTCACTAGGCTAAAATGTGTAACAATTTTCAGCAGTGTTTTGTTGTTGTTGTTTGAAGGAGGGTGGGGTGCTTTTCTGTTTTATGGGGGTTTAGGGTTTTAAGTAATCTCAGCAATATACTTCAGGTTAAAATAACCTCACAACTCACTTTTATGGTTTTAGTAGCATTGATAAAATTTATGGCATAAAGGTTATGTTCCTCCATTCCAGTTCCGATGGTCAAAATATTAGGGTCAAATATTATATCATTTGGATTGAAGTACACTTTTTCCACAAGGAGATGATAAGCTCTGGAACAGATTGCAATCTTGGTTTCTGTTTCTGTTGCCTAGTGAAGAAAAAGAATTCTGACATGAAACTTATAGACCACACAAAAAATAAACTCTCCAGAAATCATTTACAGCTCCAATGACTCAGGACTGAGAATGTGAACATCACAAACAGTAGAAAAGGATTATATATAAGAATATTCTATTTGAAATTCACCATCCCTATACCTGGAGTTTTCACTCTGCTTACAAAAAGCAATCTCACTGCCCAATGTTTCATCATCCTATGCAAAGCTTAACGTAGTTTTTGATGTAACTAAATTAATTAACAAAGATTTCACTCTCATGAGAACCAGTTTCTGAACTAAGAATATCTTTTATGAAGGAAGAGTTCAGCATGTCTGAATAGCAAGAGACACTCCTGAACTAACAGAGCCCCACTTAGATCACTATGTGGATACTTCAAACCTTTCAGCAGCATAAGAAACGCTTACAAATCAGGGTCAAAACTACTGCTAAGGTTATAAAGAACTTCTCTAAATCAACTGTGTCATTGAAACAAAACAACTTTGTCTTGAAAAAGAGCAAGAAAGCTTTACACTTTAGAAGAAAAACATCTCTCCTTTAAAGTGACACTCACCTGCCCCACTTCGTCAAAAGCCATAACAACCACAGCTGCTCCATATAATTTAATTTTCCTCGCTTTCTCCAGAAAGTCTTCCTCACCTTCCTTTAGACTGATGCTGTTTACAATGCATTTCCCTTGGCAACATTTCAAACCTGCTTCAATCACTGAAAAATTTGAGGAGTCTATGCATAATGGCACCTGTAAATAATAGACAAGTGAGCCACAAGAACACACAGAAGTTAGGAATTACACTTCTATGTGCTGTTTGCCCATTTGGACATAAAAATGCACACACCATTAATCAGCATTTATGAATAAAAGTTTCCACATGATATTCAGAGATTCATTTTGCTTTAAATGCAAAACTCAGGGCAAATTTATTTCAAGATCTTCCATGGCAGCTCCATCACGTATCATATAGAGATCTCTACTTCTCACTGTAATATCTTGTTTCTGATTTAGAAACTCATTTTTAGAGAAAGCACACTGCAGAACTATCTTTTAAAGCCATTCTATATCCATAGCAACTTTAAGTTTTGTGGAAAGCAATACCGTTATGCACTGCCAACATAAACATTATGGCGCATAACTGCTCCAGAACGAACCTGCATTCAGCACCTCCAGCCAGTGAAAAGGACTGCCATATATTTATGTGAAAACAGACAGAAAAGCCTGTTTCATCCAAAGGCCTTTCCTATTACAGTATCACTTCCTCCCAGGAGACAACTACATCTGCCTAAGCACATAAACTGGTTGTTAAATAAAACTGCATCAACATCTTCTGCATGCAAACTACAAGTCAGTAACACGTTCTTGATTGTGACTCAAGTACAACCTTTGCAATGTCAGGTTCCGAAGAAATCAAGTTACAAAATCTGGTCATTGCAGTGGGGCCATCCAACATCCCATCATCCATATTTATGTCAAGAATCTGGGCCCCCATCTCAACTTGCAATTTGGCTACACTCAGGGCTTCCTGAAGAAGAAAGTCAAAAACCAAAACAACATGGAGAAGAAAAAAATCCTAGTTATTCTCAGGATAACACTTCACTTCTCCAAACTAAGCATGCAGTCAAAAATTTAAAAATTTGTAAGACATCCTCTAAGAAAATAAGGAAATGGTCTGTCATGTACAACAATACAAAACAGTTGCTAATATGGAACAACCTAAAATTAATTTGTTCACAGAACATGCCATCAGAGACCTGACGTACTGCTAGCATCACCAACTGTAGAGAGTTGGTCGTATGCTTAATTGAAAAGTTTAAGATTTGAATGGTAACAAGGACTTGTGACCACACAAGATTACAGGAAAACATAGTCTGTGATGGCGTGAAATATAGGCCTTGCATCACAAGCTCCAGTGTTTTGTAACACAGGACACTTGATTTTTTAAAGGCTGTTCAACATTTTTGCCAGCTGCAGAATAATCACAAGTGCTAAGAAGGAAAACCAAAGCTTTTCCCCCAGCCTACATAAATATCTGAACATCCATGTCTGCTCACCTTCTTTTCTGTCCTTCTGCAGAGTCCCAAACAACCTGTGTTTAAAGGTCTCTTTATTTAATAGGCCTAACCTGCTTCATGACTTCTATGAGCCTAAGAGTCAGACTTCCAAAAATACAAACTAAGGCATTCATTTTGATTTAACATCAGAGTATACTCTGGGGCAGAGTGTCAGCTCTCAAGAAAAGTCACTCTACTCTCTGTTTCAGTCTTACAGTATCAATTCACACCAGTAAAGAATGAGTCTTCCAACCTCTTCATTTCTGGCCTGTAGTAATTTCAAGAAAGCAATTACCTTCTAAGCATCTTTTCCTGTACCAATGCTCACGTAGCAGGTTGGAGTCAGAGACCAATGTAGGAGCAATTAGATGTAATCATAATGCTGAGCAGAAGTGAGGAAGGGGAGAGAGAGCCAGAGCTGCACGGTGCCACAATCTTTCCCAAATCAGACGTACCTCGTATGTTGAAAGAGGGGATTACACCCACCTTCGTTCCCCTCCTCTCTGTAAATCAACCCCTAGATGCAGCACAGACCAGGACATTTTCCAAAGCATTACCATCTGTTTAACTAAATTAAAAATTAAAAGTTTCCTGTAACACTTTTCAAAAAAAGAAAAAAAAAATGGTCCTTGTAAAGCCCTTCTCACAAAGTTATTAGTAGCTGGTAAGCAGAGAAACAAAAAACAGTGAAAAAATAAACCCTCCACATATTCTTACTCTTGTAACTGGTGTAGAATAGTGCTTTGTGCCAGCCAAACAAACAATAATAGTGTAATGGAGCAATGGAAAATCAGAGCATCAGCTATAAAGATTATTGTTCAAATGAGATGATTGTTAATATGCATACTTCATAGTTGCCTGCCATGATGAGTTTAGCAAACTTCCGTGATCCTGCAACATTGCAGCGTTCACCAATATTAACAAAGTTGGTGTATGGCCCAATCCTGAATGGCTCCAGACCTTGAAAAGATATTTTTGGACATACTTGTTAAAATAGAAAAGTAAAAACCGCTTAAGAAAGACAAAATCTCTTTTCTGAACTGTAAAATTAAGGTCTCTCTCTGTGAACAGTGATTTCTCAGCACATCAGCACTCTAAAGAGTAACTAGCAGAGAAATGCAATGGAACTGCCAATACATACACCAAATCTTTCTATCCTTCCTCAGTGACAATCAATCATTTACCTGACCCACAAAAAATAACAACCAACTTTTCCAATACAGAAGTGAAGCTATGATTCCTTGGACATCTGTGTGTATGTTCTCTCAACTCTCAATTATATTACCTCATGTGTGACACCCTGAGACAAGCAGCAGCCCACCGAACTGACTGACCAACAAGGGTCACAGAACTTGTTCAGAGAAATAAGGCCAGTTGTATCCCTGGGCAGCAGGCAATGCAGAGGCAAACCAACTCTACAGCAGAACCAAATAAGCTAAGGCATAATATCACAAGCCAACCATGATATATCTTATTTATGTTAAACTGATTTGACCTGAGGTAAAAATGCCAGACTGAAAAGGTGGTACGGTTTTACTCAGATACATGGCTCAAAGGCTTAAAAGGGTGCCCAAAGTGTGGAACAAACAGATCCAGACTTTGTTAAAACCAAACATGTTCTAGACCCGGATGTATTGCTGGAACACAGTCCCACTATGACTGAATCAGCATCTGAGGGCAGCCCTTTCACAGCTGGTGTACAAGGATCTCATCCCAGCTCTGCCAATAACTGTAGCCAAATTACCTGGTCTCGCTGTTGTAAAGTGAAGACAAAGATACCCATTCGCTATCACATGTCTGAGACTTGCACAGTAAATATGCTGGATTGATTATATTGTACAAGACGGCAATAAAAATGTTCTATACTCCTTTAGCCAAAACAGTAAGACTTAGATCTGGTTACACATCCATAAGCTTGCTGGATTCAGGTAGAACCAGACATTCAGCCTTGTTCTGATCAGCAGAAAACAGTTAATAAATTTATAAAGGAAACCTGTATTAGTCATGAAACTTAAACTGTTACACAATTTACCTGACAGCAGCATGTATCCTTGAGAGAGAGAAGGTGGAACACGAGGCTTACAGAATTTCACAGCTTCGGCAATTTTTCTGAGTTACAGAAATAAGGAAGTAAAGTTTTCAATTAAAATTAAATTACTCCAGACAAGACTCAAACAGAATATACTAGACATATAGCTACATTTCCCATTTAGCCCTGTAGAGACAAGCATAATTAGGTAGTTTCACCCTGTGAGGACAAAGGCAAAAACATACTCCCAGAAGATCGAAACATAGCTATCTGCAGGAAATGTACAAGGCTGAAGGTTTTTCAAATTCAGAATGACATACAATGGGACATTAGTGTGGTTGAGGACTGATTCTGAAATCCTTCAGACTCTTATCATATTCATGACTTGCTGAGCTGAGCAACTGCTAATGACTGAAAAACCAAAACCAACCAACCAAAAAAGTCCCACAAAACCCCAAGCAAACAAAACAAAACTTAAAAAAAAACAAAACAAAACAAATAACCCCCAAACAAAACAAACAAAACAATCAACCCCATTTAAAACAAACAAACCCCAAGGGACAAACATTGTTCAGTACTGAGACACATTTCTCAGATGCCAGAATGACTCATGCTGTTCACATTCACTTCCTCTGCACCCTAGTCAGGACTGACACATACTGCCCCCTACATGTTTACATGTCACCTCTTCCCAGTTTATATCAGGGTAAAAATTAATCAAGATGGCCCTTTGAGTTAAAGTGAAAAAAGAGGCTTTCCCACTGACCTACTTGCAGTGAGAAAGACATCAAATGCACCTTCTGACTAGCCAGGACCAGCTGTACAGCATTCATAGAACTTCTATTTAGGAATTTCCCCAACAAACACACACACACTCCTTCCTTCCATCTACCATCAAAGGAAAGTTTCACCTTGTGGCTAAGATTGCAAAAAAAGAGGAAGAAGATAAAGCACAATAAAGCAGAGAATGGGAAGTCTATTCTGCCATCAATAAAGAGGGAGAAGTAATTCCAGAAAAATTTTAATGACAAAATCAAAGAGGTTTAACCCTTATTTGAACCATGCCTCTACTCATTCTTCATGATACACACAGCTATAAAAGCCAGGTTGTTCCCACTTCATATATTGCTGCTATTGGCATTCAAGTGATGCATCTTTTCAGGAAACTCTAAGACAAGCCATGGAATATTGCACCACAGAAGCACCACTTAAATTTACTTCACAGTCCACCAGAGCTGTAGCACATGAAGTACCTGATATGTGCTGGTGTTGTACCACAGCAACCTCCAACTATATTGACCAAACCATCCAAAGCAAAATTCTGTAAGAGGAAGGAACATTTTGTTCAAAGTTACTAAAGCTATGTTATTTATTTTTTTTTTTCCCTACATGTGAAGCAATTCAGGGAGCTTACAAGAAAACACTAAATTAAAAAAACCAATTAGCACTATATTGTCTCTTTAGGATTTGTTTTGATTTTTGGTTAGGATTTGTTTTTTGAATTCCCAAGGCTAACCAGCAATTTCAACAGGTAATTTCAAGAGACTGCATTTGAAACTGGCCTATTTTATACTATGTTCTTGCTGACACACTGCAGCTTCAGACACACAGTTCTGTCTCACACAGATCCAGTGGCACAGGGAAGGACACCCTGCACTGGAACACCCTCAACATCAGCAGTTGCTGTACACACAACTCTGTAAAATTGTGCCAAGTTCATAAACACCATTCAGCTTTTTGAACAATGCCCAAATATAAGTAAGAACCCAGGAATGCAATAACATGCACAGATCAAGCGGCAGGAAACATTAGCTTAAGACATAAAAGTAATTAAGGTTTTCAGTTTCCTAAGTAGTTTTCCTAGTGTGATACTTCAAATCACTATCATTCAGCAAATTGTCTATAAATAATCCAATTGACATATATAGCTATCTGAAGGGAAAAAAAATCCAAGCCAAATATTGTAACAAGTATGCACAGGACACAAGCAGAGTTCTTGTCTACTAGTACATCAGATGTGACATAATCAGAAGTATTTTATACCTTTATATGCTTGGCAGTCACTTCTGGAGTTTCATCATAACCACCAAAAGTATTGGGAAGACCTTAAAACATAATTTTTTTTAGTATTACGATTTGTTTAAAGTCCAAAAGAACAGAACTAAATTCCATAAAAGGCCCATTTAAAGCAGCTATAATTGTATGAGAACTAAAATGCCTCATCACCCTTGCAATCACTACTCAGCAGATTATTAATTATGCAAGAAAGCATTCTGTATTCATTGTCACAGAACTAACAACAGTTACTTTCAGCAGTTTAAAATATCCTTACTCTCTTTTTAATAGTAAAAGCAATCATCTTTTCATGCTACTTCAACTCTATTATTGCCAACGAGATGGAACAGGTTAGCTACATTTCATGTGCCTGTAAGCATAGGAACATTGCACCAACAAACCTGCATTGGGGTAACAGATGATGTAGGCGGTTGTACATTTTCCAATTGTTTCAATGAATGGACGCATTTCAACTGCCCCTAAAGCACAATTTAAGCCAATACTGGAAAATAAATTTTCAAAAATTATGTTGAAGTAAAAACACCTTTTACACACAGAACAGAAGAATGCTAGTGCTGGCAACTGCTAACTCCCGCAATCATCTAGAACAAAACCAACCTGATCTCCAACTTCTTTAATCATCATCATCATCAATACAGCATGACTGTGCAAAAGGAGAACCCTCGGGTGGAAGAAAAGCACAAGAGGGAAGGGGGCTGGACTGAATTGAACTAGGAACAATAAACCAAGATTTCATTTCAAAATCCAGGAGGAAAGTGGCAGCATTTTGACAGCAACAGCAGCATCACGACGGCTCTGTATTTTCTAGGTGAGAGAAAGAACAAGTGGAATGAGAATGGCAGATTAGAAAGGAGTCTTGTGATACAGGAAAAAGTATGAAAAAAGGTTGAAAAGGAAAGACCTGCTTCAAGCTGCTAGCTCATCATTTTCTTTAGACATTATACATAAATTATACATAATTATGTCAACTTTGGAAGAGAACAAGTGCCGCCCCCAAGAAACCTCATGGCAGCACTAAGCTTGGGCAGCTGAATCTGCTACATTTTACTAACCACGACAGCACTACAGCAGAAGAATTTTTACATGACTAAGTTTCTAAACAATTTTACCAGTATATAAGATACAATCATATTTTCTTTCATTCAGTGACAGATACATAAATGAGGTTTGCACTCAAAATATCTCTGTTTGTATTAAATACAGAAATTTCTCTACTATCTTGCAGATAGTAATGTATCTTTTACATGTTTCCTGAAATTTATTTCAAAGTGTGGGCTCCCCCACACTCAAGATTTTCAAAGCCAGTCAAGAACAGTTAGCAAGACCACCCTTATCAAATGCAGACAAGTGCAGTGTATTTCCTACTCTTAACTCTTCAATTCACAAGCTTCCAGCTCATACTCCCCACACTCCAAACTGCCCAAATTATTACCCTTTACAGGGGTTGCTGACAAGTATATTCATGAGCGTGACACAATCCAAGCATTATTTGTTTCAGAACTGTAGCACAGACATGCACATTCATTCAGAAACAAAAAGTAGCTTCTGTGGCCAGTATCATCTCCTCACAGCACTCAACATCATGCAAGAAAACATTTGAGAAAAGCAAACTGCTAACCATTCCTTACAAGCCGGCAGCCTTGAGCCAGATAGCTGATATTCTGTCACTGCTACCCTAGTGTAATAACCATGACACACCCATCTTAAACATCACCCCCCTCTCTTGCTCATTTCTCCACAGCAGTCATACATAAACTCCTGTGAATGATAAGGCTGCAGAGTGCCCTTGGGACCAGAACAAAATCCACACTATGGCCCACAACTCAGTGTATGTCTTCACAATGCTGCCACAGTAGAAACAATCATAGGATCTGAAATAACACATCTGAGCATCTTTCATGGCAAGCAGCTTGACACATATCTGTCAGCACTTACTAAGTACAGTTCATGAGTTTCTCAGCTACCATCTCCATCACCCAGACACAAAGCACACACTTTTCAGGGTGGGCTCCAAACCAAACAGAATTAAGGACGACACATCACTCTAATCAGGGCATACACAACCCAAACAGAAACACATGAATACATATAACATGATTCCTAGGACACTACTATTAATCAGCTTTTTCACAACCCTAAAGCCACTCTGCACCAATTTGGCCACAGAAACAACATTAAATGCAATCTGTTCCAACCACTAAAACCCTTATGCCACAGTGCTATATAGTAGCCTTTTCACAAACAAGAAGCAAGCCCTAAACACTGAGACCCAGAAGACAGCTTTTATGAAATATGCTTTAATAAATTCTTGTTTTCTGCTCCAGTGCCCTTCTCTCTTCTTCAGAAGCAGAAGAGTTAGACCAAAATTATCTGAGACAGACTCATGCCAAATATGGATCACGAGGCCGTGATGCCGAGAGAAGAAGTCAACTACCACCCTGTTCCAAGAGGCTCCATATGTTACTTCTGGAACACCGTCTGGTCTGGGAAAGTGGAGCCTCAAGGGCAGTCAGGAAAACTATGAATGCAGTCTTCTGCTTCTGCATCACTGAGATGACAGATTGCGTGGTTTAGCTGAAATTTTGTTGTAAAAACAAACAATGGCTCATCATAATGTGCATGGTGTGCACTACTAACAGTGAACTAAATGCTTTCAGTTAGAATATTCTAAGGAAAAAACCCATCTATTTCTGGTGTAAGCTTTTGTGTGAAGAGAATCAACCTGAGAGTGAAAAAAGGCAAAGAGGAAAGAGAAGACAAGAAGAAGGTAGAACAGGGTAAGGAAACACAGAAGAATAGATAACCAGAGGAAGGTATTCAAATGAACATACAAAACATGCAAAAAAATCTGACACATTATCCATTTGCACAGATCTTAATCTCATATTTGTTTAAATTTTTCTGCCTGGATAGAAAAGAATTAAAGTAAATGGAGGCACCAGGAGCTCTCAAAACAACAATGCATGTCCTTGAGAAAAACATTCAGGGCACATTTTTCTAAGAGCTCAGTAAAAAGAACACTGCAATAGTATCTTATGCTTTGTTCTTTCAAGACACCCTAAAACACTCTCAGCTGGCACTGCTTCCCTCTAACAAAGAGATACAAGTCCTGCCTATACCAGGGATTGGCTCCTTGCACAGCCCAAGACAGTAGGATGGCAAACTACAGTTTCAGATTTTGACCTAATTGTGATTTCAGTGTAACACAAAGCCCCAGATTATTTAAAGCAATGAATTAAAAATTCAGCCTTCTTTGGAAACAATTTCTGTTGAGGGAATGACAGAAAAACACATTAGCAATGCACATGATTACGTATGATCACAGTTTGTACAGCTTCCAGTTAGCTGCAAGCAAGGGTTAAAATAGAAAAGAATCTCAATCTACAAATAATTAACTAAGAGAATGAATGATAGGTTTCCTTACCAAAGTGGCTTACTGTGGGAAACACTAATGACAAACGCCTCTCCTGTCTGGCCAGAGAGGGTACGCCCACTCTTATCCACAATAGTTCCAGAAACCTAAATATCAATTGAACATAGAGAAAGGAGAAGAATTAAATGCACAGCAAAATGGAGAATTAGAATAGATGAACTGCTGTAACTCAAAGCAGAGACCTGTGCTCCACTTAAAGCCATGAAGCACAACTCAAAACAGAAAAATTAAACCCTTTTCACCATATAAATGCTTAAATATTTTTCTAGGAGAAAGAAGACTGGTCAAAGGCTTTTGCCTTTCCCTCCTTCCCCCCTCCTCAGAGGGGAAAAAAGAAAACAAAAGAAAAGGGAGAAAACTACTCTGAACCACCCAGCAGCCAGATAGCATGAGTACCGTGGTATCATCCTGATGACAGCCCCTGAACCAATCTGCAGGGGTTTTTGGTTCAGGCAGCTATCAGTAGACACCTTCTCCTCACCTCCCCATTTAAGTTATTTCAGGCCTCAGGACTGCTATTAAGTTGTTTGGTGGTGGTTGGTGGAAAGGTGGGAGAGGTGGGTCTAACCTTAAAACCAAGTTACTCCTTTTGCCACAAGGGAACACCAAAAGTTGCAACTTAGTAGCAGAAGTGCAAGTTTTAACCTGTATAACCACACTTCTTTAGCAGTATACAGAAAGAGATGTGCTAACAATAAATAATGTCTTGACCCCAACTAACAACTGAAGTCGATAATGCGGAAGGTATCTGGATGAGCCAGGAAAGGCTCCTCAGATGTCCTGGTTCTGGCCAGCGTAAGGTTAATTCTTGCAGTAGCCAGGAGGGGGTATGGCTAGGACAAAAGAGGTTATACCACATCATTATCAAGTGTGGGAGAAGAGAGGCTTTCCATGGAGAAGGGGCTCCTTCCAGTGGGACAGAGCAATGGGGTAACACCAGCTCTGAGCCAGAGGTAGCAGTTTGGGAGATGCCAGTCCCAAGCCAGAGGGAGCAGTCAGGGTGGCATGCCTGCAGTCAGGTTGAACTCCATGGTGAGCATTTTTGAATCACCTGCTCTTTTATACACTTTTGTTATTAATATTGTTGCTGTTACTGTTCCTTCTCTTACTGTTGTTTCCAGTAAACCCTTCTCAACCCCTGATCTTTGCCTTTTGTGCTTCCAGTTCCCTCCTTCCTGCCACAAGGAAAGAGAGAGGGGAAGAAAGTGGGGGAGCAAGAAAGACGCACGTGGTTTGGACAAACTCAGTGAGGGCACTGATTTGCAGAGTACTGTTCCTGCACCACAATACCAGGTCTAAAAGCCATTTTTTCCAGAGGATGGAATGGGTTTAGAAGACTCCATATGAAAATAAATCCACTATTTACACCAAAGCATGCTTTAATATTGATGCCACTTCCCACTTTCAAAGTATGGAGTCAAGGAATGTGATCAGTGGAATCTTAGAGAGTTGTGCTAAGGGTTCTAACTTCTCACCATAACTGAACTGAAAAGGGAACAAAGAATGAGGAAGCAGGCTCAAGGACCACTCTGTTTAGGGCAATGAAGACAAAGTCAACTCAGAAAACTCTCTGTGTTAACTGACCAAGTAGAAAGTTGTGAACACAGAAGTTCTACACCACACCAGTCTTTACTGTTCTAGAAGCTAAGCTAAGTAACAAAAGAGACTTTTATGAATGCAATTTCCAAGCTCAGTAGCAGTGAAGCAAAACATCAGAAACTACAAAGAAAGAAATGGAAAAGGCAGAGAACATCACTAGGCTATCACACAATCCCTGACATCTGCACTTTGAGTGCTGTATTCTATTGTCATTCCACTCTGACCTAAGGAAGTGGGAAACAAAAATGGGACAATAATGAAAGAACCAAATGGAACAGCTAAATAGAAGAGGACTCTTCAGGCAAAAAAAAGACGCCTAAAGGAGGCTCTCACAAAGGACTACAAATGCCATGACTATGCAGCAAAGGGAACATAGAGCAGCTGTTCATTATCACTTTCAAGAGATAAATGGCAAGACACAAAGCAACTTATCAGGTGGACTGCCCATAAGTAAGCAAACTTTCAAACCAGCACATTCATAAGGTGGGAAAGTTACAGACAGATTATTTTGTAGATGTCTGGATCCCACATAGGTTAGGAACACAGATGCAAGGAAGGAGCAAACACATCCAACAAAAGCCTACAAACAGATACTAACTGCAAATCAGAAAGCCTGGACTGTAAACTGTAGAAAACTGGGAGAATACATCAGAACTTTCTTATTCTTTTTCTGTATTTCTTCCAATACATTTATGACCGGCAACTATCAAAAAAGACACATCAGAGAAAGAATATGGAGTAAGACATTTTTCTGACTTCAAATGGGCACTCATTCTACTTGAAAATACATCAGAATTTGCTTAATTTCATCCTTGAAGCACTGGTTCCTATTGCCCTCAAGAGAGCAAGCCTGAAAAAAACCCCATCATTAGACCTTTTCTAGTGGAAATACACAGAATGAATACACACTGGAAAAAAGTCATTCCTTAGTCTACAGCTTGATCTGCTGAACAGAGCTATCCAAGGCTGATTTCACCAAACCGTAGGAGGTTTTTCTTTCACAATCATGTGGAAAAAAGTATATTTCCAATAAACCCTTCATTTCAAAGCACTTTAATCAAATGCCATCTCAGCTAGTTCACAAATGAAGCTTAAGGATATGTCAAATATTGAAGCATACTTACAAATATGGGTCGGGAAGCATACTCTTTCTCAAACAACATCTGGAGTGCAAAAAGAGCTGCCTACAGAAGAACACGTTGCAAAACATTAATGATGCTTTGAGAGTTTTTCAGATTGTTCATTTCTTTTTGTTTCTATGGATTTGATGCCCTTTTTAATTTATTTACTCTATGGCTGTTTATGCAACTTGCTAGCTTATATTGCCTGCCAGAACTTACTACACTCAGGAAGTTTTACCCTTATCCCCAACATTTTCCACATCTTCCAAAACACAGTTTGGCAACAAGTAGAAAGGAAGTATCACAGGGAAACCAAATGAGACCAAGACTACTCTGAAACTCAAACCATGTCAACAGGTACTTCTCCCTCATATCTGCAGCCCAATCCCCACCCCAAATATGGTTGTATGCATTCTTCCCAGTACACATTCACTGCCCTTGAGTCTGCTTAGACATGTAGTTTCCAAAGCGTTCCAACCACCACAGATTTTTACAGTAAGAACTCCAAGTGACTCCTTTGAAGGTCGTGAAAATGTCCTCCCTCCTTAGGGTAAGAAAGTTGCCTGTGAACATGCCCTTAGCATTATGTTAAGTCTATAGGTTCCTAGCCAAGCCTCCATGATGACTGGTCAGATGTGCAAAGGGCAAGTGATGTCATTGCACACATTATACAGCCTGTGGCAAAAGCCTAAAGAAACACTCTGTACATATTCAGTCACTTTTCCACACAAAATCACAAGACAGTTTTAAGTACCCTAACAAACCCTAACAACTCCACCCTCTGCACTGAGCAGTTATTAGATAAAGAAGGAGGTGTTAAGATCCCATGAATTGTGCCATATTTCAAGATTTTATTCCTTTTGTTTTACCCTTCTAATCTTCTATTTCAAATTGTTCTTTCTTAAAACTGATGGCAGAGTTCCCCCCTAAAAAACACCTTTTAATAGAACTGCCTTACAAGCCTTCCCACACCTGAAACCAGATTCACTGGACATTCCCTCTTCAGTGGGCATCACAAGCACCCTTTGGACAGACATGCTTACAGTGAAAAATACAATCAGAAGCATTTGGAGATATCAAGCAATACAGCAGAGCTTCTGGGAATAAGAGGACAGCTGGCACAGACAGCCAGAAAGATACAAATGGCACATATTAAGAAAAACCTTCTGGAAAAGGCTGATTAAAAACCATCTCCTCACATTCTACCCACCTGCTATCAACTGAAGAGTCTTTTCATGTATTTAGTAAACAGTAGCTGATAGCTCAAAGAATATTATCTGAATTTCCTTAGGTAGTACACCAAATACTTACATTAGTGTAATGGGTTTTTTTCCCCAGAAGTCTCACCTTAGCATTGGCAGTATCAAATATGGTTTCCACCAGTAAGATATCAACTCCTCCATCCAAAAGTCCTTTGGCTTGTTCTGTATAGGCTTCAACCAGTTCATCAAAAGCTGTAAAACAGGAATGATGTTAATTTCATCTGGAGAAACATCTTTCAAGACTACTGCCTAAGTCAAATAACTTGATGGTTATAGATACTTACTTATGTTCCTGTAATCTGGTCTCTCCACAGATGGTGACACAGAGAGTGTCCTGTTTGTTGGACCCATGGCTCCAGCAACATATCTCCTAATTCCTAGACCAAGACACAAGAGGGGAAAAAGACCCTAAACTATTTGCCTCTAGCTTTACAGTGCCAATCAATGTAAAATACCTCCGAGGACAACAAGACAGGCTCATCATTCAAGGATGAAGAACTATAGAACAGTAAACTCCTGTCTCAAATCTAGAGTTCAGTCAGCACAGGATCACCCAGCACAGCCAACTTTTTCATTTTAATCCAACAGGATGTTCAATGTATACTCACAGGACAGAAGAACATTTCTGAAAAGGTCAGCTGTCTCAATTAATTTTTCTTCTAAGAATGATTTGTCTCTAACACAAGAAACTTCATTTAATTACTCTAAATGCACAGCATAGAACTGTCCTGGCATTTTTCACTACATAACCTTATTTGAATATTCTGGCATGCGTCATAAACCCCCCACTTTTTAAAAGCATATTCCAAATCTTACTTTTTTATTGCATACTATGAATCACATCAGTAAGGCGCTATCAGCAGCAGCACTGTTAGCCTGAAATACAGTTTGGTTGTGGAATACAAGCAGAAATGAGTCTTTGAAAGACAGCATTGTCTACAGCAGTGTAAAGGAGCTCTAACCCCACTCACAGAATGCCTGGATGGCATCTGTAGAAATGAAATATTAAGATGATTGCATTAGATGCCGAGCAAAGTTGAACCCCTAGACAAACACTAGGATTAACTGGTAATCCACATTTACCGACAATCGGCTATCCTGGTTCTGGAGTACAAAGACTTGTGCCGTACAAACCTAAGGAACTTCTAACAGTCCCTGCTGCATTTATTTTATCTAAAACACATCAGAAGATGTGTGTCACCTGCAGCCTAAACCAGGCAGGCACAGGACAGCTGTGCTGACGAACACCTTAAGGACCAGATCCTTCAAACATAATGAAATTAGGGTGATATAAATAGAGATATGAAATTCCTGTTACTGTGCCTAACTTGCAAACACGCACAGCATCATTTTATGTCCCCATAATGTAAACCAGCAAGCTATCCTCTAGTTAGCAACATTTCAAAGACTGTAGTACCGTCAAAACCACAAAAAAGTAAAAAGTTAAAATAATACTAACCTGTCTGAGCAGTTACAGTGTCTGCTGCTTTTCTGGCCACCTGTGCAGAGACTCTGTTTAATCGATACGCCTGGAACAGTTACAAAAAATTACTGAGCAATCTTTAGTTCAGTCCAGGGTAACCCATCCTCAAAGAAACACAACACTTGCACCCAGCAGGTCTTCCTGCACTCTGAAGGTTCTCCAAGTCACACAAGTAGATCAGCACGATCACCAGGCTTGAAAAGGAACAGCTCAACACATCTCAGCAACAGAGTTACATGGCAGGTTCATCCCACACACGCCTCAGCCTACAGCTGCTAATCATAAAATTTCATTCTTTAAGGTAGTCAATAAATCCTGCTGAGACTCCAAGTCACACAAGTAGATCAGCACGAAGCTTTTTCTTTTTTTTCTTTAAAGAAAAGGACAGGACTTTGATGACAAATTAGCCTACTCTTAAGTTCACTTTTTATTCAAGTAGTGTATTTCTAAGTATTTACTTTCACATATTTCTCCAAATTCTCAAAACAATACCTAACAAAGAACAAGCACAATAAATGCAATCTAGAAAGGACTTCTATATACACCAGCACAAACAACACACATGCAATATCCAAGAAAAAGGCAGTTCCATTTTGGCATTTGATAAGTTGGAAGGAATGAAGCACAACATTCCTGTACACAGGTCCTAGGTTACAGTGTAAGAT
>WAAE01031361.1:0-13083 GCA_013400495.1 Nicator chloris | reverse complement strand
CCCTCATTTGAAGAGTTATATTTATTCTTCAAGCATAATTTTTTTTACCATGTTATGATTGAGTTTGGGGACGTACATTTTCTGCAAATGCATGTGATGAAAATTACTGCTTCCTGTAATAGCTTGACACAAAATTATGCTGAAGATCCTGGTTTTCTTTGCTTCTTTTCGCACTTAGTAATCTACGTGTTTCACTTGTGGCACCCTTTGCTCACAATTATCTATGGGTTTCCAGGTATTCAGGGTCAGAACAGTTCTGCTGTATGAAATGAGGCCAATCTAGTACAGTATCTTCTCTGATTGCCAGAAGCATGATCCTGCTGTGATGTGCTTTTCTAGATTTCAACTATTTATGGCTTAAGGCCTACCTAAGCTAAACTCAGGATTTTCATTTGAGTAGCCACATGTTTGGTGTTCACATATGGAAGTAATCTAACTAAATTTTTAAAGCAATTAATTCCTTTAAGTTTACTTTCTTAGAATTTCCTAGGTCTTCTATCTTATAACTTGAAAAAAAAAAAGAGTATTAATTCTATAAGACATTCATGATTTTGTAGCCACGTATTCCCTTTATTTCAGTCTTTTATTTACAAACTGTGAAGTCTTTAGTCTCTTTTCATTTGTATCATTGCTTATTCTATTCACTTTGTGACGTCTTTTATTTTAGAGAGGATAACCAGATACACAAATTATGTAAAGGTTGATATAAACCAGATTTTTATGACAGAATGAGATTTCCTGTGTAATTTTCAGTTCTTTTCTTGATAATCACAGTATTCCTATTGCCTTTTTTAACTGCTTCAGAGCTTCCAAATGATTTGTAGGGGAAATGGAGCAGCTTTAACAGCTTCTTTCTTGAGCAGCAATAGCTAATTTTGGACGTATCGCTGTCTACCTATAGTCAATGTTGGTTTTCCCCAGGCATTAAGTTTGTACTTCTAGATGTAGAAATTAATTTGACTTTCTGATCATCCATTTGGTTCAGTGTATGTGATATAGTAAGATGTTGCTGACTTGAAGAAATGCAGTAGTATCATGTAGCATGATTTTCCTTTGGGAAAAAGGTACCATTTTTTTCCAAGATATCATTTTAAATTCTAACAGAATGTAGACTAATAATACAAAAAAGCCTACTAGAATGTAGATCTCAGAAACTTCCTTACAGCCTTTTAAGGAGATTGATGTAATTTTCTTCTTATTTTATTGGTGTTGATTTAAGCAATTATTAAGTATTTCAGTAATGTTATATTTTGTTTCATCTAGAACTTAGTCTCATGTGTAGTCACTGTTCAACAGATGATATTTTGCTAAAATATTTTTTGTCTCACTTCTTTTGTTTTAAATCAGACTTAAAAATCATTCCTGATATAGAAAGGTGATATACTTCCTGATATACCTCTGTCATAGTGAAGAGCTGTGGAAGACTTCTTTTGCAGTCTCTGTTGTGGTTCTCTTTCCTGAATGCTACACATAATCATAAAAGCATTAGTTGGTCATCTGCTCTCCTCAAAGCAGAATTGTTGTCAGTGCTACATCCAGTCAGTCATGATTTTGACTGGATAAGTCTTAGTACCTGTGGGAATAGAGATTCCACAATCCCTCTGGATAGCTTATTATTGATGCTGCACTTCTCTTTTAGTGAGAAGTTCTAATGTCCACTCTGAATCTGCAAATCATACCACTTAATTATTTATGGCCCTGAATCTCTGGTGGTCTTTGTTTCTGACATTCAGTTTTTTTTCCTTCATGCTTTAGACGTGTTGCTTGTTAAATGCTCATTTTTGCATTGCCTTGTTCTAGTTTTAAAATTTGGTGATGATTATCCTGTCTTATTTATCAAAATAGGATAGTGTCCTAGGGTGACTTTATGATGCTTGTATCCCCAAATTGTCTGCCCTGTTTGTGTTAGATATTATGTTCTGTACCTTTAAGACTAGAGCAAAGAAATGTGGAGGAGTCAGAGCAGTTTCTCCAAACAAACTGCGTGCTCCTTCCCTCTTTTTAGTGTCCCTAGGACACTATCCTATTTTGATCTTACTTTCACTTCTTCAAGATGACATTTTGCATGTAACGCTTTCCTTCCTGTGGTAGCTTTTGGTGTTACATCAAAGTTTTTTTGGGTATGAGTTAAGGGCTGTTGTGTAACCTGTGTATGCTGTGATCACTAGCACAAAAATGTTTCTTTTATAGCTATGCATTAAACTGGGTATTTTTCTTCATTTAAGATTAAACTCAGAGCTGCTTTTCACATGTGAGTTCTCTGATGAATGGCTGTGATGCATGACTGCGTCTCTTATACTAAATATCTAGATCAAATCCAGTCTAAAAGGGAATTAACTTAAAAATCCTTGTTGCTGAGTTTTCTGCTATTGTGGTCTTTTAACTCTTCTTGTAGTTGCTGTTGTCCTGCCTTTTTAATATCTACATCTTCCTGAAAAATAAGGCTGATACATCAGTAATTGATCTCTATCAAGAAGTCATATTAAAGAGATTTTATGGACTACAGAATCTTTTTATAAGGAAAGGGTAGGAGTACATGCTTCTCTAACTCTTATTCAATATTTTCTGCACTGAGAATTTACTATTAGATGTTGAAATACTCTATTTTGTATTAATAAAGCTTAGAGCTTCATTTTAGATTTGAGGGTGTGGTGATAGTATTTAAGTGGAACTTGCCAGTAGCTTTGTCTCTCCTGTTGTTTCAGCTTGGCTTGACTCATGGATTAAAGATGAAAAAGGCGACTGTTAAGAGAATTTTTGTTTTAGTAGCTAATTAAAAGCAAAGTACATTGAACTTTGTTGAAAGCTGTTGATGTCATAGATGAATGCAGGTTTTGAATTACTGTACTTTTTCATATTTGTAAATATTTGCACTGAAAAAACATATGCTGACCCAAAGAATATTCCTTATAATGCGGTTTCTTTATTTCTGCATTTCCCAGAACACTTTAGTTAGAAAAGTTAGTTTTTGTTCCTTGGTTATGAATCCCAAACCTTTTGCCAATTCCCATCTCTCTTTTCCTTTGTCTCCCTGGGATTGTTTCTATGTTGTGCATTAACCAATGTCTTTTTTTCTCCATCCCTGTGCTGTTGCCCTTTCCCTGTGGTTGATTTCCCCATCATATTGGAAAGTGATGAATGTAGAGATTGGGGTTTTCTCTGGCTTTCAGAGTTCTGAAATTAGAGGGAGCTTTTCAGGAGCCCTTTAATCTTGCACAAGATGTGACACTCATACTCCCAGCTTGTGGTCCAGGCATAGCAGAGGGTGTGTCAGCTCCTGAATAGCAATGCTACATGTTTAGGGAGCTGGTGAGGACCTTTACATATTCCCACTGAAGTGGGATGGTTTGGACTCCAGCTGAACCAAGAAAAGAGGGAGAGGGTTTCAGTTGCTGAGCTGTTGGATCACCTCCTTCAGTAAAGGGAGAGGAAATAGACGTTGGATGAATAATCAGAAAGGAAAACCAATTTTGCTCCATTCTTACTTAACTAACATTTTCACTAAAATAAATAAGCATATGGGCAGAACAAAAGATGCAAAACTTGACTTTTGAAGATGATAGTTCTTTATGGTAACTGTGATTCAAAAAAGTATTCATTTTAGTAGAAGTCACCATATCTACAAGGCAATTTTATAAATATTCTTTTCAGGTTCTCTGTCTAGATGGTAAATACAGCTGCATTGTTTACTTGGTTCTTTTTCCCTTCTGCTTTGAAAGAACAGGACTTTTAAACTCTATTCAAAAGTCGAAGTTACACTCTCTGTTCAATATTTCTCTTTTTTTCCTCTCTCTCAACAAATTAAAAAAGTGCTCACAGGCTTGTGTTTTTTTTTGGTTTTTTTTTTTGCTCCATTTAAAATTTTCTCCTCCCCAACTCATACTCCCATTCTTGTTGCTAATGAATGTATCATCTAAAAATAGATATGTTCATCATTCTATAATATTTTGTATCTTTCTAGATTGGAGGCCGGTGTAATTGTAAGAGACATGTGTCTGGCAGACAATGCAATCAGTGCCAGGAAGGATTCTACAATCTGCAACAGTCAAACCCTGATGGCTGCAGTCCCTGTAACTGTAATACCTCTGGGACAGTCAATGGAGATATTACCTGTCACCAAAATTCAGGACAGTGCAAGTGCAAAGCAAATGTTATTGGTATGTGTAATGCAAGAGTTCAGAGCCATTTTTCTTGTTTTCTCTGAAAATAAAAAAACCCTTGGTTTCTAAATGAAAGGTATAGAAAGCTTCTTTGCTGAAGGCAGATTGCAGAAATGAATGAAATTAACTGTTGAAAATTTATTAATTTAATAATTCTATCAAACTACAGCTTGAAGCTTAGTTTAATCAACCCTTTAGAAGTTTCTTTATGCCATAGCTACGTTAGCCTACATAGCTCCATACTAATAAGTCACAGAAATAATGTAATTTGCTTACTGTGTAGATGTTTCTTGTAGGAAATTAGCACTTTTTCAATGTGTTTTGTACTTAATGAGTTCTAAGCAAATCGTTTCCATGCTAGTTTTCTTAATAGACCAAAATAAATGGATTTTTTTCTCCAAATATTCTGTGCTACAGGGTCCTTTGTGATAAATCTATCAATTTTTTTCTATTATATTTCTTTGAACTGTTCCTATGAAATGCAAAATAAGTCAACATAATTCCACAGATCATGTACATAGCTAGGGTTAGTTATCAAGGGCCACATAATTTTAATTTTGTAATTCAATGCCAAGCTGATTATAATAAACTGCTACCTTCTGTGTTATTTATCATTTTTTTTACAAGACGTGCTTTTTTGTTTGTTACTCCCACAGGTATTTTTCAGAAATTAGATTTGATTATAGCAATTTATTACTTCCAGCATATTTGAGGGGAGCCACAGCCACATAAGGACAAAATTTATCAAGTGCCCAAAATACACAGTATATATAATACACTTTGAAATGTTGATGTATGGGAATATTATGCAAGGAGAATTTCCTGATAAAGTGAGCCTTGCATGGTAACTGTACATGTCTCAGACTATACATATGTCTCAAAAAGAAAAATTCCTCTTCTGCTTTGTTATTAACAGAATTAGTAATCTATTTTTTTCTTCACCCAAACCAGGTTCTGGGTTGCATTAATAATGTTCAAGTACATGTTAATATATTTGATATTATATACACCCTCACTTGTGAATGTTGACTCATCTGTAATGTTGCCTTTGTTGCTTTTGGAAATTAGAAGAAAGAAGAAAATGCAGAATAACAGCAAGTAATGAAAATAGCTCAAAATAGATTGAAGCCTGAACAGTTTCAGTCCTTTCTCCCGTGGCATACTGTATTTTTCATACAATGAAGAAAAGGGTGCTGAGAGTAGAAAACCTCTGTGCACCTTAAACCCATTCTCTACCTTCAAGAAAAAGGACTTCAGAGCATTCTTAATTATGTATTCTTTGTCCACATTTTATGTTTGAACCTGTGAAAGCACTTCTTAATTTGGTGACAGTTTGGCAGACAAGAAATGCACAGTCTGGTTCTCACATATTTGGTTATCTACATATTACATTTTCTCGCCTTGATGCAAACATTAAGAATTGTTTTTATTTTCACTGAAATAGTTGTTAAAAAAAAAAAAAGTGTGGATCTATGCTTTCTGTACTTATCTGTAGCTATGATGGGGGCCTGTAGTCATGCAGGTGTTTGTTTGCAGGATAAAGACCTAACTCTTTCCAGACTAGATTCTCTTTCTTCTGTTTTCCAAATCAATTGTAAATAAGCTTCTGTATATTGAAATGTGTGCAGCAAACTTTACCAGGGACCTTTCCTCTTTGAATTTCTAAATTGGTTTTTAGAGCAATCTGTCTGTTGCCATTTTATCTATTTAAACAAACATGATAACAGAAAAATGCGACTCTGGACCGCAATGTTATGAAACATGAACTGTTAGAGTTAACACAACTGTTAAATCTTACTAATGATTCTATCACCAGTAAAATACATTAGCACCAATAATTTTATTAAAGTAGGTCATTCATCTAGAATAAAAAGGTAGAAGAATGTGAATTAAATGCCAAGCGTGCTAACTCCCCTGTACTTGTTAACATTGAATGTGATGCCCTGTAGGCCTTCCTCAGTATCGTTAGGAATAGATTACCTGTCAGGAATATGTATGGCATATTCAAATAAGCACTGCGCATATTTTTAAAACTGATATGATATGAATCCATGTAGACCAATTTTAATAGTTCAAAATGAGTCATAATTCTTGTTAACAATACAGTTATTTTTAAAATTTGCAGCAATAGTGGTCCTTTTTTATTTTCCTTATTGAAATTAAATGATATGCCTTAGGTGAGTCATTCATCACTGTTAAAGGAACTCGCCTTCTGTTGGAGTTTTTGAGTTTTTATCCATATATATAATGCATTCCCTACCATTTTTAGTTTTATTTTTCTACATGTAAGTTGCTAGATGTATTTTTGTGTGGTTTTGTATTTTTTTTAAATGATGGCAATATTTTGCTAGAAGATTGTATTTATATTTTGCTATATGAAACAATTAAGCCTTAGCTTCAGAGTGAAGGATTTTCCCACTGCAAGGGAAAAATACATAACTGAATTTGCATTTTTCGTATAATAATCTAGTTTGCTTTCTTGTAATGTACATTTTATAAAGGAACGCATAAATGCCATCCCTTGGGGCAGGGATAAAGCAAGCATTGACTTTGAAAACAAAGCTAATAAAACTACAGGGTGAAGCATGAAGAAAACAGTTTATATTTTAATGTACTGCAGGAGTTAACTAAATCATACGTTTAGATAAAAATATTTCATTTTGGATTATGGAAAACATTTTCTGCTTTCAGTAAGGGCTAACAATAAAGAGTAACATAAATGCAATCAATGATAAAGCTGCAGTATGGTGTTAAGCAAATAATTTGTTATAGTTAGTCTAACTTGTGCTATCCTAGTGTATATTTAATGTTTTTAATACAATATATGAATCTATTATCAGAACAGATTGTGAGCCCAGTGCAATTCTCTGTGTATTGCATTTCTACAATATAGGGTGAAGAGTTCACATAGGCATTGATTGTGCAACAGGTGCCATTCTGGGGGACAAAGAGATTAATTCTGCTTTGTCTTAGAAATGTTACAAAGAATCTCTTGCAGAAGTATCTTAAATTGTATTGAGAGGCCAGCAGAAATGCATTGGTTCTGAAACAAATTGGAAAAGTAAACAGATTTTTGGGATGCCACAGTTATTCAATTGATTTGTGCAGCCTTGTCACTCCTGTTAATTATGCTGGTGAAGAATATCAGTCCTCCCTTTTGTTTTTATTTCATGTGTAGGACACTTACCCTTTTTAAAAATGAAATTAATAGCTTTTAAGATTTGGGGTTTTTGTATTATTAATTTCTTTTCTCTTTCCAGGTCTGAGATGTGATAGTTGCAATTTTGGATTTAAAGCTCTCAGATATTCTAATGAAGATGGATGTGAGCCTTGTTGGTGCAACAGCCACGGCTCAGTGAGCCAATTCTGCAACCCTCTCTCTGGGCAGTGCAATTGTAAAGAACGAGTGAAAGGGCTTCTCTGTGACACCTGCATGGACAACTTTTATGGGCTGGATGTAACTGGTTGTAAGGCTTGTGAATGTGATGCTGCAGGGTCGATTTCGGGAACCGTGTGCGACGCGAGGACGGGGCAATGTGCGTGCAAACCAAATATCGGGGGAAGGCGCTGCGACGAGTGCCTGGATGGGTACCACAGAGTGCAGAAAGGTCCCTCCTTCCTTTGTCTGCCGTGTAACTGCGAGAAGGCAGGGACAGTAAATGGCTCTCTGCTTTGTGACAAATCGACAGGACAATGTCCTTGCAAAGCTGGTGTGACTGGCCTTCGGTGCAGTCAGTGCACGCTGCAGATGTACAACCTCAGCGTGAGCAACGCCCGCGGCTGCCAGCCCTGCGACTGTGACGCTCTGGGCACCTTGGCAGGAACGGTTTGTGACCACGTTTCTGGGCAGTGTGTCTGTCTGCCTCAGCGCCAGGGGAGAAGGTGTGATGAGTGTAAACCAGGTAAGGACACTGGAAGACAATCAAATTGATGTAGTAAGCTTTGCTTTGTTTGTTACGATTTTCTACAGTTTTTAATGTGTGTTTAGACAGCTTCATGTCTGACGTCTCTGACATATGTTATAATTATTTTTCTGTTTCTTCCTAACTCTGTGAGTGAGCAGGAAACATTATTTTCCGAATCACCATCAAATATTTATTCTATTTCCAGATTTTGTATAATTTGTGCTATTACTGCAGCTTCAACGTGTCCAAAATAAGGTTAGGCTCCTTCTAGATATTGAGAAAATATACAAATAATCTTATCCCAAGCCCTGAATAGGAGGTAAATTGGCATAATCTAATGAACAGCAGCCATCCTCATAATGAAAAATATGGATTTGGAAGGCAGAGTGCATGCTCTTCAGGAAGGGCACTTCATGCATAAAGCTGAGCATGGCAGGAGGCACAGAGATGGTTGCTTAAACTTTGATGAGGCTGGCAAACATGCCACTTAGAAAGCATTCACCTGCCTTGCTGTTTTGGGGTTGTGCTGGCTTGCACAAGGACTGCTTACAGTTTGGCCCTACAAGTAGGTGATATTTGCAGTTTGCTACATATTTGTTCAAGATTTTGTGCCATATTTGTAAACAGAGTTTAAAAGTTTATCGTAAGCGGGGAGCTCTGTAGTTACATTTCAATGTTTTTGTTTTAAAGAGTAGGTGGATAAAGTGAAACTATAAGTAGTGTTAACCTACCCTCCTTCATAATATTAAGCAGATAGATTTAGTTCAAATTAAATACATACGCAATTTATTCAAGTAGCAGGTCACATTAAAAGGTACGTTATAGCTCCATTGGTTTTAATATGCCATTCAATAATTTGAACAGAGGTTAAAAAAGCTGCTTAACCTCCATTAAGTATTTTTTTAAATGCTTTCATTTAAATTATTTTAGGTACATATACTAATAAACAAGGCAGCATTCTGTTTTGCTTAGTTCCTCCTCCAGTGCTATTTGACCTGCTAACCCTCTATAGCAGCCACTTAATCAGAGATCGGCAGAGGAGTGATGTCGAGGCTCCCCGAGTCAGTGACCGCCCTTGTCCTTGGAAAAGGAAGGCCAGGGTTTATGCAGAACTAAATGGTTTAAAAAGGTTTAATTGATAGTGTGAACAAGCTGGTTTGTAGAAAAGCTTACATGGCACTCAGAGGAATAGTCCCACAATAGTTCCTGATAAAAAGAGAAATAATTTAAAAAAGTATTTATGTAAGTAATACTTTTAAATTTTCTAACTAATAGCTGTAAGCATCTATGTGCTGAGCACTGAGCACTGTGCTGCAGGTGAAAGTGTAAGTTCTTGTCTTTGTAAAAGCACTGTATTGCTCTTAGGAGAGCACAGTGAGCTGTGCTATTTTCACGGTTTTAGTGAGAGCTCATTTAGGTGTTTAATATTTCTAACTTTTATATAAATATTCTTTGCTAGTATGTGCCAAAAGAGACTTTTCTGCAAAACAGAGAAGGATATAAAAAGTCTTCCATATAGAAGATTTTAATTGGCTTTAAGTACTGTAAACATGTCCTATGGCTTTGTCTTGGGACAAGGATAAGGAAACGTACTCCAGATGTATATGAAAATGCACTCCAAGTGTATATGTAGCCAGCACAGCTTAGTTAAAGCACACACCAATGAGTTCATACTGGCAGCCCTGAAAACATACTGAGGATTTCTGAGTCTGTTGGGACATTTCAAGTCTATGATACAAGTTAAGTGGCATTTAAAGTAACGTCCCAGTGTAGCATATCTTTTATGTGCTTTGATAGAATCCGAGAGGTTTCCAAAAGTTACCAAAATCTTAATGTAGGAAGACTTGCCAGCTGAGAAAAGGTCAAACTGGTTGTAGCTTTTGGAAATTGTTTTGTAAGGAAATGGTTTTTCTTCAAGCTCTTTTTGGCGTGTTCAGCCGTGTGTTTCATCTGTTAGGCTGCATCCATGACCTCCTGTTTTCCAGTTTGTTTTCATACAAGTAACATTGTGGTAGACTGGTGTCAATTTATTTTTTCTTTAAATTAATGGTGTATGCAAAGAGAGGAACGCTTGATTCTAGCATGAAACAAAATGAAAGAGCAGTTTTACCTTGTACAGAAACTTACTTTTGAGATGTCCTAGGCTGCATTGGTTGAAACACAAGTTCTCTTCAACCCTCAAATCATTGTGAGCATTTTGTCCCTGCCTCATTCTGGAACTGTGTTATTGACTGGGGTTTGTGCCACACAAATCCTATTCAACACAGGTCTTGGATCTTGTTACAAGAGCAGTGAAGTTGTAAAAAAGGCATTTTGTTTTCTAAGTTCTTTAGTCCATAACCACAGGTTTGCATAGAATGCTACGTAGTATGGAAAAGATGTAACATGTAGGATGTGTGTCTGGGCACCAGTACTGAGGGTTTGTGTACATACTACCCCTCTTGGCCAGAAGAATGTGAATTATCTTGTGACAACATTACTGCTGGGATTAACTGTGCGTTTTGAAGCCCAGCCTGTGGTTAAGAAATGACCATTACTGCCATAGATGGTAAGCACGTAAAAGTGCTAAGGAATTGGTCATGTGTTCTTTCTCTATACAGTGGGAGAAATGCTAAGAGGATGATTAAAGAAAGAAGCTGAATACTTTGCTATGACTTTCATTCTTCCTTTTGAAAAGTGTGTGTGATTGACAAATGTGATCTGTTATGGTTGAATTGGAAAAAAATCGGAGAAAGAATAAGCTTAATACTAGTTACATACATAGATCTCAGAGAGATTTGTGGTGGCTGTCTTAAAATTGGAAATTGGCTCTATTATACAACAGTGGATCCTTCATAAAGCAACTTTTATGAGCCCTTCTAACCTTGCTGTAAATTAAGCTTGCATTAAGTTGTTACTGTTTCCTAGATGGAGTCAAATTCTAGATGGTGAAAGTAAATAATAATGATTGTGACAAACAGTATAAATTTGTAATCTTGTGTTTCCTCTTTTTCCTCTACATTTGATCATAGTAATTTACTTACAAATTATTTGGGGGAAGAAATTTTTTACATTTTCCTATCCCTTACTTTAAAAAAAGAAAAAAAAAGTTTAAAGTAATTGTGGTAGTGTCCAGAAACTTTTAAAGCATTTCTAAAAGATTATAATAAAAAATATCTTAATAAATCCTTCACTGCTCTATGTGGTTTAGGCAGTGTGGCTGTAGGAGAGCCAGGGTGTTTAACACTAAGGTATAGGTTATAATTAGTAATTTCACTGCTACACTAAAAGCAGTATATGCTGTAATAATTGATCCTGCTCAGGGAAAATTAATTTATTTTCTAGGGATGTGCTTATTTGCCCATTATAGACTTCTCTTAGGTGTTGTTTTATGCAAAAGAATCATAGAATCATAGTTCTATGCAAAATTGCAGATGGGCAAGGATCTGGTTTAGCCTGAGTGCTTTTCATTTAGTGCAACTATAAAGTGGGTCCTGCAGAAGTGCTTTGACCTTCTGCACGAGTCCAAGGCTTGCACTTGTTTCCAACCTTCCTGTTAGGTTCTTCGAGTGGAGTCCTTCATTGTGCTCAGGAGTGACATTGCTGGGAAATGGTCTCCTCTATTTATGCACAGGATGGGCACTGCAGAGCGCAGGGAAGTGCAGCAGGAGATAATACATGCTGCCTCACTAATAACTTCAGGCTATTTGCTCTCTGTGCTGCCTCAGTTTGGGGCCTCTCTGGAATAAAGTGCCAACAGCGTGGTTTTTTATGATGCGAATGTATGTTAACTGGAGACTGATATCACTTCACTGTCCACTTGAGATTTATCTCACCGAGGACCAGAGGCTAAACTTGAACAAAGATTTGAGCAGTAAAATTCTAATGTTTTCAATTTGTTTAGTTCCTCTGCTATTTGGATATGAGCTCACAGTGCAGCACTGCTGCAAAGACAGAGAATACCACCCTAGGGGTGTATATATAGAGCTATCTCTTGTAAGACAAATAATAAGGCCTTGGGCAATATGACATGTTACAATATAATTTTGTGCTCCTTATTATAAAGCAGGACATCGGGAAGTTATTGGACAGCAAAAAATGTTCAGTAGCTGAGAACATGACTAAGAAACTACTGATTGAACTTGATCTGGAGAGAGGGCAAGTGTCTGAGAAGTCTGTGCAAATGCTGCATATCTCAATAGCAGCTGAAATTTTTCTATTGAAGTTGTACAATAATCACTAATAGCAGCCAGCTAAGGGAGATAGAAACGCATATCAATGTCCCTATTTTAGGATTCATGGTCCAAGATAGGTACTTCTTGTTGTCTAGTGTCTCTTAATACTGTGGCATCAGGATCGTTTGCAGTGCTCTCATGCATTGCTACATTTTTAATAAACTGTATCACTCCAAGGGGGGAGGGGGAAAATAAAGAGAAGAACAGCTTGTGTGAAAAAACCAGTTAGATGTTTATTAATAATCAGGTAAAAATAAAAAATGTTTTGGAAACCTATGTAATTACATTTTTACTAGCATGCCATTACTTGAATTGTTTTCTGATCAGAAAGAAATTATTGAGAATGAAATATGTCCATACATAGTGAAATAAATTATACAAGTGGAACAGCATCATTAAGAGAATGTGTGTAAAAGCTCTTTTGTTAGGAATTTCTGGTGAGGTTGTGAATAATGGGCAAATTCTTGAATGACCAGATTAGAGGTGTATAAATTGTATTTATCAGTAACAGATAAATATCAGCATAAAGATTGCTTGTGAGGGCAATAGGATGAAAGATAGCATAGCAGAAGCATACCAAATATACTGTGGGGAATGTGAAATGAATGCTCAAATTCATAATTGGAAATAATACAGGACAGGATTCAGGGTGAAAGTTTTTCAATACCAGATGAGTCAGTTTAGTCGTTTCTGTGAAAGTATTTGTGTAGGTTACAAGCTCTATGTTAAAGAGGAGTAAAATATAAACAAGAGCCCAGAAATGCTCATCAAATGTAGTTTTTGCAAAGAAACATCTTGTTTCAA
>WAAE01031354.1:0-10380 GCA_013400495.1 Nicator chloris | reverse complement strand
AGTATATCCTGATGAAAATCAAGGATATCATGGTCTACCTCAAACCAAACCTGGTTGTGGTGGATGGGCGGATGTAAGTTCCTTTACTATAATGATAATCAGAGAAATGTGCTGGGAAGATAAAATCAGGATTGATTCTTTACACAACTGTCTGTGTACCATTATAGAAACCGCTGCAAAGCATTTCCACAAACAAACAAACAAACGAACAAGCAAGCCTTTAGAAATTCAGCATTAAAGTTGCTTTGGGGACGGGCCTTTGTATTAATTGTCATTTCTCTACTGGCATAAGGGATTATTGAAATGCAAGCCAGGAATAGGTTTGAGTGAATTGTTCTTCCAGTTGTGCAGAAAACAGTGCAGCTCATGATCCAGATTTTTCACTGTCTTAAAATGACATAGCTTCACTTGTTTAGTGGCATCATCTTAAGTTTACCTTAGCAGATGGTCTAGCAAATCCTTGAACAGGAAATGCATTTCTCTAGGGTCTTTTCCTCTTATTTTCTGACAGAAGAGAGGTAGTTTTTTCTGATCTTCATAAATAATTCTTTAAGATCTGATAGCCATTCCTCAAGGGAGTTTAACAAATATAACACAGGTCAACCCTTACACTAATTTATCTGTGGCAATATGTACTTTTTCAGACTCAGCAGTGTTATTTTTCTCCTCCTATAACACAAGAAACACATCTAACACCATTAATGATGCTAAGTAGTGTCTTTCCTATCATTAGCTTATCCTTATAGTGTGTGCATTTATACTCTGAAGCAAGTGAAGCAACTCATGAGCTAATTAGTATGTTTTAGCATAATTGAGAAAAAAGAGAACTTTTCAATTGTTATTGGAGACCTTGATTTTGCCCAGAATTCAGCTTTTGCTCTAAAGTTTGGAAGCCACTGCAATGAAAATATGTTCAAAGATTGAAAGTTACATTCAGTTTTCTGAAGATCATACTAGAATGCATAAGAAAATGACAGAAAGTTACAAAAAACACATTCTTGCCTCAAATTGAAAAGCTCTTTATTGTGTACTCAAGTCTTAAAAAGAACTCCATGAAAAACATGTTAGAAGTCCTTTTAAAACTTTCTCTTAAACTGAGCCATTTTTGTCTTAGATAGACTTTATTGTTATAAACCAACATATCCCTGCCAAACAGGTTTTTGCTGCTTGGAGAATTAATTTTTTTGTAGAATTTAATTTTCCATATTGATCCTGAAATTATAAATGATCAATTGTCATGTAAAATAGCATTTTGCAGTCCTGAAGTGAAAACTGTAAAGTAGAAAAGTGTATGGATTAGCCTTGAGGTACCCGATCCACTGATTGATTGAATGTCCTACTATTAGGAAAAAAGATAAATGTTCCTTGCTATGATAGCTAAAAGCTGAAAAGATGTCCAACATTTTATGCTCCCCTTCAAGAAACATAATCTCTCAAGACTTCATTGTTTATTGATGAACAATGTAGTCAAAAGCAGAAATAATGATCTCTGAGTTTGCACCTAAATGTGTAAGTCATTTGAGCATGTTAAAAAATGCCTGAAGTAAATAGCTGGAAAAAACCCCCGTGACAGAAAATCAGGAGATAAAGCTCTCCCATTCAAGAGACTAGTTGAGAGATGTGCATACACATGCATGAATCCTGATGGATAGCAAGTACATTGATGAATCTGTAGAAAATTAACCAGTTATTTTGACTGGATTTCAGTTTACATTACTTCTGTTTGAACAGACTCTACTCCTCTAGATTTTATAGGATGAGGCTCCCTGCCACAATCCTTTTATTGCTGAATGAAATTCAGCAGTTCAGTTTACTTGTAAGACAAATAGTTATCACATAAAAGTATCTATGCTCAGCCCTCTGCAAAGTGTCTTCTGTCACCATTAACAAGCTCAGTCCTGTTCACTTAAACTAAGTAACTAACTACTGAGAGAGCTACTGAATTCCTCTTAACATGCTCCTTTCTTTTCAAAATTTTGTTGGCAGTCCCTGTAACTGCCTGTGTGTTCTGAACTCTCTTAAGGAAGCAGTTCGTTGCAAGGGAACATTAATTCTCTCTGAAATGGCTACGAGATATTTCGGTAAAGAAACACTGTAAAAGGCGTTGTAGCTCCTTTCATTGATGTAAATTATCAGTGAGTGTTTGAATATCCTCTGTTAATACCACAGTGATGATGGTTTTGCTTTGATTAATTTGAAGACATCTGACGTTTTTGGTTTCTTTAAGTTAAAGAGCCCAAAGTGTTGGGTAGGCTTTTCCTCTGAAATTGCTTTGACTTCTAATGAGTTTTTGCAATGAGTTATTGTCCCAAGTGTCAGATAGAGAAGACTTTATGCCTCATTAAAACAAGGCCTCTTGTGCGGTTAGGATGAGTTAGTCAGACTAGTTTCTCTATTCCATGGGGTATTTGGCTTATTACAGGCACTCATGTCAGCCCTTATGTTTCCTAACTAATGCAAAGTCTCTGGTTTTCTTCCTAGTGTGAGGACACCTTACTACACCTCTGGTCTCCTCATTGAGAGCAATGAAATTTACACCAAGGTTTATGCCAAATTAGGCATGGTTCTGATGTGGAACCAGCAGGATGCCCTGATGGTATGTATGATTAAAGTATTATTAATTGGTATTTCCTGGGTTTCCTGGAATATTTCTCTATCTCAGTAGGAAAAAAGGAAGAAAAAAAAAGATTATTCTTTTATGTTTTTCCTTTTTTTTTCATTATTTAGGTGGAGCTGGACAACAAATTTAATAACCATACCTGTGGTCTCTGTGGGGATTACAATGGAATTCAGATTTACAATGAGTTCATCAATGGAGGTGCGTCTTCCCACCATACTGACAGTTGTCACCAAAGATAGGCTGACAAGCCCTGTGCACAGAAACATCACAGGAGAGCAAATTTCAGTTGAGAGGTTTCTGTGATTGCCCCAGACGAAACATTACATTCCAGTGCTGCATTCCTAGTCTAAGTTTATTCTATTCCAGATTGATCTTTTTGTTCTTTACTAGTCTTCTTTTCCTGTTTCCCCTTTACATTTTTAAGCACAGTTAGACATCATTCAGAGCAGGTACCTGTGTCTAACAGGCATATTTGATACCATAGTAACTGTTTTCCTTGATCAGTAGAGTTCCAGGAATCAGGTGCTTCTTGTTGTCAATTTTTGGGGCTCAGCAAGTTGTCTATTTTTTTCTCATAGATGCAAGCTACAACTCAATTACATTTGGGAATATGCAAAAGATCAACACACCCAAATCCACGTGTGATGATCCAGATGAAACTCAGGCTCTTCCAAGCTGTAATGAGCATGTAAGTATTTCTTGTGGTGAACTTCATTTACATGGGCACATGGAGACATCCTTTATCAACAGGGAGTTACTTGCAAGGAGCTAGGAGGACGTCCTTTCTGGGATAAATGGTTCCTTTTTCCTAGCTGTTCAAAAGACAACAGGGGTTTTTTGCAAGCTAAGAAATGTCCAGAAGCTCAGATGCTTGCAAATCTTAAACATTATTCCTCTTCCTCCTCAGCGTGACGAGTGTCAGAGGTTGCTGACTTCCCCTGCATTTGCTGATTGTCGGCTACGTCTCAATTTGGAAATGTACATCCAAGCCTGCATGCAGGACAAGTGTGCCTGTAATGGGAAGGACTCCTCCTGCCTCTGCAGCACCATATCTGAGTATTCCCGCCAGTGTTCGCACGCAGGCGGCCGCCCGGGAGAATGGAGGACACAGAACTTCTGCTGTAAGCAGCTACACAAATTTGACAAAGATCCAAATGTTTCATGCTTGTAGCACCATGAAATTTAAATTCATTGCTTCTTTACAAAACTGTTGGCATGTATTAGAAATTTCATACCGGTAGGGCTAAAAATATTATGTTCTTCCTGTTTTCTTCTTCTATTACTTCTGCTATTAAGAAATATTTTTCAGCAAATTCTGTTCCCATTAAAAGAAAACCTGACATTTGATGCTGCAGGAGATGGGACTAATTTGATCTATTTGAAACCAAAAGAAGTAAATATAAAAACCAGGGAAAGGAGTTCAGAATTAGATGAACATGCTTTGCCACGTGGAGTCTGGCTTGAGACACCACTGCCTTGAAGGGAGTAGGGTGTATGATCTGTGGTTTCTCAGGAATGATGGACTTAACGCTCAAATGACTCCTGGTGTCATTCTTTCAGCCAAGAGCTGTCCTGCTACCATGGTCTATAGAGAAAGCAGCTCACCCTGCATGGATACTTGCTCACACTTGGACATCAGCAGCCTTTGTGAGGAGCACTACATGGATGGCTGTTTCTGCCCTGAAGGCAAGTGTTATTCTAGCTGTTTCATCTGGGACAAAAGCAAGAGCCCTGGCTAAGGGAGTCATATGAAAATACTATTTGTAGTCAAATTCTGTCTTAGGAACAAGTAGTGCTACTCATTATTTTTCGCCCTAGAGGAACATAACTGTAAAATTTTCTAAGGAGATAATAGTTGATTAATTAATCCATTGTTCTATAGTTCAAACATATTAACACAGTGACAGGTAATAAACCTGCTTTTTAATTCTCAACAAGTGGGCTTTTGATACTATATAGTAAATCATGCTTTTTAGG
Source organism: Nicator chloris (assembly GCA_013400495.1). NCBI lineage: Eukaryota > Metazoa > Chordata > Aves > Passeriformes > Pycnonotidae > Nicator > Nicator chloris. Next base: position 5,783 of record WAAE01031354.1, on the reverse strand, counting down.
TTGAATAGCTCTGAGACAATAGACATCATTTGCCCAGAGAGTGGTAGTGAGGGACAGTGAGTGAAATTCTCAGGCTTGCTGTCAACCTTAGGAAAGAAGATTACAGTGATAGTCTTCACAGCCAAAAAGACTAAAAATCTAAACATGTGACATTCTGAGATTGTTCTTATATGCTTGCAATAACCTTTTTATCTGTGTATAGTTATATAAACGAACAGCCTTGGATTTTCAAAGCTGAATAAAAATGCTTTCCATCCATCTTATAGTACAGAAAGTAGAGACACTATTCTTCACAGTTTAGAGAAACTCAACCTGTGTGGCAAATTAGAGTTTTTCCTCTGAGGAAATTGCTTATTTGAAAAAGAGCTGGAATAGTTAATATTGTATTTTATAGGAACTGTGTATGATGATATCAGTGAAAAAGGCTGCATCCCTGTTAGCCAGTGTCACTGCAAACTCGGTGGAAAGACATATGCACCTGGAGAAAGCATTTCCAAAGAATGTGAAGAATGGTAAGGATCCTGGTTGCTGTACACCTTTCTTTGAATGATTGTAAATGGGTCTGCATTTTTCAAATTTCCACTTGGTCGTAGGAGATGTCCTGAAAGCACTCTGAATTTAATGTTTTTGTTGCATGTCTATAGAAAAAAATTTCTGAAAAGTTTTCTTGATTCTATGGCATATGTCAGAGGGAAAATCTCAAGGAAATGGTCAAGGATACAGTTTTAAAACACCTGGGGGTAGCTTGCTGGTTGCCAGATATACAGATACTTTCAGTGCTCTCAGCTCCTGTAATAACTACAAGCATTTTTGTATTATTTGTCTGTTTATAGCACCTGTAATTCAGGCAGATGGACCTGCAAAGATTTACCCTGTCCAGGCACATGCTCAGTGGAAGGAGGTTCCCATATTACCACCTTTGATGGGAAGAAATACACTTTCCATGGAGACTGCTACTATGTGTTGGCCAAGGTACTGTGGGCTGTGGGGCTGTTCTCTTGTAGAGTAAACCGGTGTCTGTGGGCTGTGTATCAGCTGTGAGTTACTGTTCTATTCCACTTGCATAGGGTGAGGGAAGCAGAAACGCTGGAAGCTGTACTAGAAAATTCAGGATTTATCTGTAATAGCCTTAAGGGGAAGATGGGGACTTATCGCAATGAGTGATTAACTCAGTGAGATAGAAGACTGCCTATACTGTCATTATCCAGTGGAGTCCTTTAAATATAAGAAATCAAAAAGTCTCAGGATTAGAAGTTCTTGGCCACTTCTGTAATAGCTATTTCTAAGTCTAAATGTCAAAGTCAGGTAGGGAAAAGAGGTAGGCAGCTGTTTCGTTCGTCCCTAAAATATCTGGTGTCCGTTTTTCTAGAGAATGAGGAAAATCTTGTTGAGCTAGGAAAGTTATTGTAACTGATTAATTTAGTCTTTGTTGTGGAAATCGTCTCATGAGATTTTTAATTTGACTAATGGACATTTCTTTCCCTGTGATTGTAGGGCACTGCAAATGAGAATTATGCTCTCCTGGCAGAGCTGGCTCCCTGTGGCTCCACAGAAAAACAGACCTGCTTGAAGACTGTTGTGCTGTTAGTGGATAACAAAAAGAATGTAAGTGCTGTTCTGTGGTTCTGCTAGATATGTTGAAAATCAGCATATTTCCCTTAATGTGAGTGAATAATTTTTTCTTCTGGAGTCATTATTGTGGATAGATAAGGAACCTTAGACAGGCTGAAAAACAGCTCAGGTTTCTGCCTCAAGAATTCAAAATAGACCTAAGACCTAATTCAAAATAAACTTAGGAAAAGATGAGATTCAAAACAACTGACATTTCTCCCTCTTCTTTCCTCTGCTGTGTGCGATATGATTATTCTCACAGGATTCCAGGTGTCTGGAAGCAAGAGTACCATTCTTCTCCCTCTCATAGTTTTTTTCTTAATTCAGATATAATTTTATAGATCTAATTGAGTCTTTTTCAGAAGAAATCCTGTCTTTGAATGGTGATAAATTCCAACTTCTTAAATATTCACTTTAGTATTCTCTTTGTTTGTGAGAATATATAGACTATCTCTATACATAATTTACATACATATACACATGATTTTCCTCACATATTTATGGACTTCCATGTCCTTGCCAGCATTACTAGAGTATAAGAAAATCAAATCAAAACCCAGTAATTTTATGTTTCTATATGTACAGAGTAGCATTTTTTGAGGAAGTTTAATATACTGCTTTCTTACCATGTCAGAATTGTATTAACCATCACACAGAAGCTGTAGCACATGCTTTAATAAGGAATAAGACCTTGCTACAGATCCTGAAGACCTAATATTTTCTTCCACTTGCTGAAACTATAGTGCCCAGTACAAATGAGTTTTGCATTTCATGATTGCTATGAATTCTTGTAGGCAGATGTAAGAGAAACACTGAATAGCAAGGCAAAACCTTACGTGTACCCTATAAGGCTGCTGCCATGTTCAATTTTCAGACAGATTTTTCCTTTCAAAAATCTAGAGTTCTAGACAGAGCCTAAATGTGTAAAATGTCCTTCCTGTTAATTTCCTTTGTAATAGTTCATTTTCCTCAGTCCCTGGAACCTCACTGATTCCACTTGCCATTACACAGGTGGTGGTTTTCAGATCAGATGGCAGCGTGCTCCTGAATGAGATGACAGTGACTGTGCCTCATGTGTCAGGTAAGGGGCACAGCCTTGTATGTCGTGTCACACACCTGATTTCTCATGTAGGGGTGTATTTTTATAGAGGCAAAAGTGGAAGAGAGGTATTTAGCACTTTTCAAACCTGGCTACATGGTATGGGCATGCCCATTTGGTTCTGATTCCAGAGACCAGTCTTTATAAGTAATCAACTTGTTAAGTTTGTGAGGACTAGCATCATATCTAGTTGGCCAGTGATTTTCAAAGGAAAAAAACTATTGATCCTGGTCTCAGAGGTTTAATGCTGGGTGATACATGAGAATCTAATAAATGTTTCCGTTTACTGTAGTAAACAGACACACACAGTAAACAGCCTGTATGTGTCTGTTTACTACAACAGTTTATGTTTTGTTTTTCAGCCAGCTTCTCAGCATTCAAGCCGTCTTCCAACTTCATTGTTGTACAAACTCCTATTGGGGTTCAGATGCAGATCCAGTTGTCTCGAGTCATGCAGCTGTTTGTGACTGTGGATCAATCAGTTAAAGGAAAAGTTCAAGGCAAGTGTCTATGCAGATGGGAAGCAAAGCCATGATGTTTCACAGCTGAATAGTCATGTATTCTTTATATGAGTGATAACTTATGCTACTTTTTGATTCAAGGGGAGAAAATGGAAAGAAAATCAACTCAAGCAAACTAGAAATGTATTTTTATTTTTGATATTGAAATGACCTATGACTCTTGTGCCAGTATATAGGTGTTTCTTAGAATATTCCTTACTTTTGTATTCAGTTTAGTTTTTACCTATCCACAAAACCAGGTTTTTGGTGTATTTTGTGGTTTCAATATCATCAGAAAGCATAAAAAATATGGGTTAGCAGTAATCTCTTGAAGCACAGTTATCTTCATGATTACTATTTTTGAAGATGTTGAAGATTTAAAACAGGGCTTCTAAAACTTCAGAATTTATAGTATGCATTAAATTGATGTGGAATAATCAGCTGTTTCCAATGTTTGTGATTAGTTGTCCCTTTCATTTGACCTTTCAGTATGAGAATAAGTAATGTTTATGTGAAATTTTTACCTTGTTCTCAAATAGGCCTTTGTGGAAACTTCAATGGAATGGAAGGAGATGACTTTAGAACAACCAGCGGGCTGATTGAGGCTACAGGATCTGCCTTTGCTAACACATGGAAAGCTCAGTCCACCTGCAAAGACCAGGTAGAAAAGCTGGAAGACCCCTGCAGTCTCAGCATTGAAAGTGGTAAGCACATTAATAAGTCAGATGGTTGGCTTCTGCCAGGCTAAACAGCGTCTGCTGAGCGTTACTGCAACAGGCATGTGAGAGTGCTAGTGGGGCACTGAAGATTTTTTGCAGGACTGTAAAATTAATTATTAATAGCTGCAAGTATGTATGCATACAAGCACTTCATCAATCTGAACTGAAAATTTAAGGGGTGATTGTGAAAGAATCCTAAGGTGGAAGAATGGGAAAAAACAGCCATTAATTTGTATTACCTGCAAAGACAGCTTGTATCTCCTAGCATTATCTATCCTTATGTTAGCTTAGCTTTATGGTCCCCCAAATGGAAAGAGCTGTCACAGTTCCATGTGTACAAGTTGCAAAAGTATGGTGCAATTTTTGATTTTAAGATTGCATGTCTCTGAATCGAGGATTAGAAATACATGTATGGTGATTGCCTGTAGTTTCTCCACTCCCCAAAATGCACACAGTTCTCTCATTTGTATTGCTGCACTGCATTTATGTGTCAGCATAACTAGGCGTGGCACAAGGAAGATAAGGAAATGTGAAGAATTTCTCTATTTTTTTTTTTTTTTTGCAGCAAACTATGCTGAGCATTGGTGTTCTTTGCTGAGAAACCCAAAGGGTCCTTTTGCAAGATGTCACTTAGCCATTGATCCTTCAGAATACTATAAGGTATTGTAATTTTGCACTCTTTTAGTACTGCGTTATTTCAGATGGTTAACTGCAGACATTTATCATTGTTTGAACGTTTGAGACGTCAGTGAGTAGCTTGTCCATAAGAGATGCTGAAGTTTTTGCATTGGCTGATTCAAACAGCATAGCATCCAAAGTATCTCATATGAGAAGATCCTTATGGGCTGCTGCTGAATAAAAATGTACATTTTTTTCTTTTGCTTTCTTACATTTTGTGTTTCATGTACATTTTTATTGGCTTGGGTATTTGGACTGAAAAGATTCAAGGGTTGCAGATGTGCACAGTTCAAGCCTACCTTTAAATGTTAGTTTCTATAAAGCTGGGGGGAAAATTCCAACCATTTATTGGTTGGAATGTAACACTAAATCATTTTCATGCCAGAATCTCCATGAATTCTTTTCCCCTGTGCTCATCTCTGTTGAGCAGTAAGTGAGGCTTACTAAGCTAAAGGAGTTCCAAAATCATTCCTTATACTTGAAAGTCAGTATGAGCTCAAATGTAAAGGTCTTCATAGACCTGGTTAATATTTTGCCTTTATTATTCTAGTTTTTGTGGATCTCTGCATTTCTAATTAGTAACTGAGAACGAATGGTATCAATATCCTTTGAAAAAGGTGTTCTTAGGAGGATGGCTACTTTTTGAAGGTTCAAGAGACTTGGCTTAGGTTAGAATGAGCATACAAATATTTTCATTGTGTATGAAATGAAGCTGCACTTTAACTCTCTGGTCTTTGTCCATTCTTTCCATTGTTCTCTGGTCATGGAAATTAATACAAACAACATCAGGAGAAGCAGACAGGACATTTTGTAGCAATCAAGTTGCAATTCCCCATTGATTTCCTGTGGACTTAATGACCCTTTTGTTCTTTTTTTTTCAGAAATGTAAATATGACACCTGCCTCTGTGAAGACAATGAAAAATGTTTGTGTGCTGCCCTGTCCTCTTACTCAAGAGCCTGTGCTTTCAAAGGCATCATACTGGGAGACTGGAGAAAGAGTGTCTGCAGTAAGTAGTGGAACAGTAACCCCTGTGGAAATAATTAACCATGAGGAATAAACAGGCTCTCTCTGAATTTGGTTGTCAGCAATCTCACTGTTAAGGGATTTAGAATACCTTAGAAATGTCTAATGGATCTAAAAGAGACAATGCTGATAATGTTTACTAATTCATGTT
>WAAE01031348.1:0-27164 GCA_013400495.1 Nicator chloris | reverse complement strand
CAAATATTCAGTATAACATAAAACAAAGCTCTTACTGGTTTGCAGGACAAAAAGAACATAGTTAAATTTTATACAAGATGACTCCCACTCTACAGCAAATAAAAAGAACCAAATCAGTAAAGCATTTTAATATTCTTGTAATACAACCTACATTTAGTCCTTTCATTTTTCCAGATATCCCCATGAAGATATTAACTTTCTAGTATTCATAATGCAAAGTACAACAACAGACATTTTAAATTTGCCTAGATTTCAATTCAAGTATTTTAAAATATGTTTTCATGCTTTCTTTTCAGTGTATTGAAAAGTCATGTTTTTTACATGAATGGTTACAGGCACAGTTCACAACACAGGTCAACATTTCTTTGGGGATTCATTCTCTGTCTCACATTTTAAAGTAAGTTCATGATTTGAATTCAAGATAAAAGACAAATATATATTTGACCTAAATGCTCAGACTGGCCCACATAAATAATGATTAAACACCATGATGATAATTCATTGATGATGATTATTCATTTCATATGCTTTACTAATAATAACTGTGAATGAAAGTCAAAAGTGTATTACTTAATGTTATGAATAATAATGTGTAATGTCTGTCTATCCACGTTTCAAGTTATTATCACCCATTCACATTCACAATCTGAGCACTCCTCACCCTGCACGAAAACACAAAACCCCAAACCAAAAGACAGGGTTACCTACCAATGGTTCCCGGTTTTTGACGAGCCTAATTATTTTAACTGAATCTTCTTCTTCATCAATATCATCAGGCATGGGGGGCAAGACAGGATCATAGTTCTTCTGAGCAACAGTATCATGTACAGACAGCAAAGCCTGGAAACATTAATAGTCAGTATGTGATTTGGCATCTGAAAAGTTTAGGGAAGGGAAAGCAGAGGATGTTATGCATACCCTGACTCTACTACCGTGATGCAAGTAGATTGAATAAATTCTTGTATACAATTTTACTTCATTTCAAACTGATGAAACAACTCCATAAAGATTACGTTTCCATAGTTATAATGTATGCAACCAGTAAATTGTAGATGGGGAACTATGTCTTCACACACACAAAAATACCACATGCTTTACATGGTAGCTTGAAATTACAAGAACTACAAACAGAAGAAAACCTAAGCCTCCAAAAGTAAGTAAATAATTGTATTTGCAAAAAGTAAAAAGTTTATTTGATACAGCAGGCAGTCCTATGAAATAAATAAACAAAATAAGCACTTTCCAAGACTTCTGTTCAAGTACAAGATGTATAACATGAAGCTGTTGCGCAACCATTCCCTTCACAGGAGCTCTGAAATCTCACCTGGTTACTGGATTCCTTTCATGTGAACCTCAAATTATCTTAGGAATTTTTAATTTATTATGGAATTCATAACTGAGATTGAGGGACATACTACTGAAGCAATTTGGTTTAGGCAGGTGCTTATCAACCACCTGTTGCATGTCCTTCTTGCCTCTTTTCCTTCTCTATTGCTTCTCCAGTTCATGCATAGCTTGAAAAATATATTTTTCAAAGACAAGCCTAACAAAGATTGACAAAAGGTTCCATCTTAAAAATAAAATAATCTATGAACTTTCAGGAAATAAGAGTCTTGAAAGGCAAAGGAAATTAGAAAGCTCATTCTCCTATGGCTCAAAAAAACCCCTCAGTGATAACACAAAATTCACAGTTTTTTCTAGATGCAGAACTTGTGAAGTTCTTTTCTATTTTGAAAAGTCTTCATCATTTGTAATACCCTGTAGACTGGTGAAAAATGGGTAAGCAATGCTTTATCTTTTGTAGTGAAAACTGTACATTGTACCACAAATAACAGCAACAGCCATATGTATAATCCTATCTACTGTTTTGCTGCTTCTGTTTTCAAGTAGTTTCCTCTCAATACATGACAATTTAACAGCGTTGCTTAATAAAGGACAGAAAGTGACTAAAATTCTCTGATGTCAGTTTCCTTGCTACTTAGTAATAGGTGGCCAGTATTTGACTGAGTATGTGAATGACCAGAAACTCTATGTTCTCAAGTACAATACAACTGTTTTTAAAAAGCATGACACTTCCATTATGGTGTTCCAGGTTTTTTTCTTTCTGAATGGAGGAAACTTTTTTTTTAACAAAAAAACCCAATGATTTCCAGGCAATGCTACAAGCTACCATGTCAAAAGCTGAAGGCAAAGAACATATGGTAATCTTTAAATTCTGAAGTATAAATTTGAACTTAGGGCTTCAACAAAACAAACACACAGGAAGATCATGCCTGCTTTGTGATAAATTACTATTGTTTTACTAACCTTTATGCACATTGTACAATTTAATAAAAACACTTCAACACACTAATTATTTCTGGTTTTCTTCCCAATACACAGTTATAAATTTATACTACTTACCATCAGAAATTACCATCTCCCTCCAACAAACAATCAGTTTTTCTTTAGATCTGAGCTAAAAACCTCTGGCTAGCAATTACAGATCCTCCTGGAAATGTTTATTGTGATGCATTACATATGTAAAAGCCATGCAATCATATACAGTCCTCTAAGATGCATGTGAAATATCAAAGATACACTAAAACAAAAACAGTGTTTGCTTTTACTTCAGGCTACTTACAGTTAAGACTTCTAAAACTAGTCTTCTGCAATTAAATTTTTCCACATAAAGCTAGGGCACATTCATGGACTGGTTCAATTTAATGAGGTTCTATATTGCAATTTAAAAACAATCAGGCAGATAGAGAAAACAGATGAAAATAATATAAAGCACCATTTCCAGAGTAAAAGGCAGACACTTAAAACATGTTCAAAAGAACCTACCCTTGACAATGAAACCTGCAAAACCATTTCTGTCCAATTCTACACTGAATTATGCCAGTGTTAATAAGACACTTCCCTGCTCTGACTGCCAGATCAGGCTCCAGGACACTGCATACAGAACAACGATGCATCCCCAGTGCTACAAATCAATACCAGTCAACGCCTGGCATTTATGGTGCTTTTCTTCACTTGAACTGCACAACAACTAGAACTTACCAACCCATTCCTTTCTTCTCCCAAAAAACATATTAAACCACAATGTACTACAGTCAGCAATATAAAATCTTTTCCTCTAACTCCAGCACTACTTTATCTCAGTGCAAAGATACATATTTCAGGTAAGAGCAGGAATGCCAGAAATGATGTGTCTTTTCTCAGTCAAGCTTTCAGTAGAGCTTCTGTCATCACAAACTTGTTTATGATGTACAGTGAACATGCTAAGATATCTTTCTTTCTTGTCTTCCATAGCTGTATCTTTTAACACACTACTCTGGCCACTGTAGTTGCTCTGAAATAGTCATCAGCACAGACTTTGGGCAATAACTAATTTGCAAAGAAAGCTTAAAGAGCCATTTTGATTTCACTTAATATTTTCAATTATGTGATCAATCTGTCCTCGAGAGCATTTCTGTATGTTTGAATACAAGAATAAACGACCGTATGTGCAGATCTTCAGCAGAATCTTTGTACCATTCAATTAATATAGTCTAAAAAACTATGTATCAGACTAGATGTCTATAGAGAAGGTTGAGACTTTATTTAAAATAAACAAATTGCAAGTGCCAAGAAATAAAACTTGGATCCTAAGATGAACAAGATTTACCCAGAATAATTGTGCAGCAAATGCACAAGGCAATGTAAAGATACCAATCTTCTCTTTTTGTATATAAGAAATGAAAAACTGATTCATTTCCATGATACTAATTTTTTAACTGTCACAGGAAACTGCAAGAAGTGCATACCAATTTTTTTTTTTTAAATGCTTTGGTTTTGTTTTCAAATACACAGCTCTTCAGAACTATGTACATAGGATCTGAGATTTGAGTCATGTATATTTAAGCACCTCTGGAGAAAAAGATTTTATTTCAGCTCTAAGTTCTATGCTTATGATTCACTAATGTAAACATGGTCCGTATTTAGAACTTGAAAGAAGGTATGATTCAAACTCCTGCACTACCTAAATATAAATATTGATGTTCAGCTAAGTTCTTAGACATGATCTAGCTGGAAATGAATACTTTCATCGGACCTCTGAAATGTCTAATAACTAATGCTGTATTTTTCATATTAAAACTATCACTGATCATTTCACAGTTTATAAATTGAAATTTTACACTATCAACTTACATGAAGAAATTCTGACATTGGAAATGTTGTAAGTTCTTTTTCTGAAACTGTTCTGAAATTTTAAATGTTTATTTAAATTGAGAATGTTATTAATGAAAACAATTCTACACTTTGAAAAATGTGTATCACTTAACTAGACTAATTACATTTTTGCCCTTATAAAACAATGACAAATTTCATATTATTTCTTGCTTCTCTTTATATTTTGAGATCTGTAAGAATAAAAATATACCAGTAGCCCCTGATTCATCAACACAGTTCCTTATGTTTTTTAATTCTTATTATTAAAAAAAATCTCCATCTAAGCTTTATTTTTCATAGCTGTTTGTGTTTAGTAGTCTAGAAAAGCATTTTAGAAAATGGTAAGTTAAAGAATCGAAACAGAATGGATGAAGAAACAAAAGCAGCCTCTTTCTTAATACTACTTGGAAAAAAAAACATAATTAGAACTTTAAATAGTGAATAGTCATCAACAGAAACTTTGTAGCAACTCAACCCAACCTTAGAAGAGCCAACAGCTGCAACAAGAGTGCGACACTGCCAACCCAGCAGCTGGTGACCCTGCCTGTGGAGCACATTACTGCCCTGGCAGCACAGTCAGCAAAATGGAACAAAATGGCCCATGACTGTGCTGTCCCATTGCACAGCTTGGATCATTAGCACCAGCCACCTTCTCTGGCAGTTCAGCTTGAACTCCATCAGGTGAGACACAGACATTTTCCCACCTCTTTGCTTTGCCATGGTGCCAGTAACTGCCACTGAGGCTGGCACAGAAAATTTCCACTTGAGGAGAAAAGTAACTTTATCAGCAACCACAGCAACATGCCCCTGAACTCAGCTGGCAGAGCTCATCCTCCAGAGAGCTCTAGCCATATTATGCTTTCTTTGAGATAAGGTTACAGAAGAAATAAAAAAGGATGAAAATGTTGGTGGAGAAAATGATTCAAGATTGGCAAGATTAATTTATGAGTAACTTGCATAAAATTAGAGTAATGTGAGTGAAGTCATCCAGCAACAGATACCAAAGAAGAAAAGCTGAAGGAGCTGGGAGAAGACTGAACCACTGAAGGAAAGACCATCAAGAGCATCAGAATAGAAGGAGAAGCACAGAAGTCATAAAAGCCAAACATGCAAGAATTTACAAAACAGTAGAATAAACCAGCAGAAAGCTGAAGCACTATGGTAATGGCATACAGACTCTAGCCACTGTGTGGTAAAGCAGCCATCAGAAATCCACAGCACATGAGGATCTCTTCACCACCAACTCTGCCTGCTAAGGGACTACGTGCACCTCTAACCCTGATGCAAGATGAGGGTTAACAAGGGAACAAAAAGGCAGGCGAGAACAGGCATCTCAATCAGCAGATAAGAACAAGGACACTAGCTGAACTCTTCATCTCTGCTAAAGCATGAAGTATAATCCAGAAGCAGAAGCAAACAGTAAAAGTACAGGCAGGAGAAACTCAGTTGTGCTACTGAAGTGGACAGAGGATGGACAGAGTAAGAGCAAAAAATATTTTTTACAAGCTACAGTAATCACACATCAAGCAGAGAAGTAGTATTATTCTTTCCGATGCTGCACTAATCTAATCACTTTCCAAGAGAAATCTGGGATTTTCTGTTCTGTACAAAATTCCCAAGTTAAATATATAGAGTACATAATGTTAAATCAGTTAACTTCCAGTTAAATCAATTTGCTTTTGCCACTGAGGATCACTCACACTATTCAATCAACATAAGCAAAAACCTTTGACAGGGACAGTAAGAAAAATTAAATAAGGTCCTTTAAAATATGCATGATTTTATGTTCATAATCAGGAAATCAATGGGTGTACTAAGTAAGAGGTAAAAAATCTGGGCTCATTTACTTCCTTCCATCCTTCATATGATATATTTTCCTATATATCCATTATAAAATATGCAGAAATTATATATTGCATGCTAAGACAGCAGTTACATATGTACAAAACAGAAAATAACATTCCATGCTTGCAAGTGTACTTGCATGCTTGCATCTGTACTTAAACTAGAGCTGCCCTCTAGTTTAAGCTTGTCCAGCTGGCAATTAAATCCCTTTCTCTTCCAATCTTTTTGATGCAGCTGGGTCACAGCAGTGGTTCAAAATAATAACACATACTGTGTATATGTGTGGTTTTGAGTTCTTAATATCTACCATAGACCAATGATCTTAGCATAGCAGCATCTCAGTTGGACTGATGTTCAGTATATATTACTTTTTCCTCTTTACTATGGTGGACTTTATTCATGACTATGTGAACTTCCTTTCACAAAAGCATAATTTCCTTGCCTGAAAATGCTATTTCTTGATTTCAGATTCACCAATCTGAAGTGATGGGTTTACCTGCAGCTGGTAGCCAGACGGCAACAGCCAACAGAAAAATGAACTTTCTGATTCTTCAGCCCCCCGCTTCCTCTGGCTCAATGTTCACAGCCCCTGGAGATGCTTCCCAAGTCAAACTATTCTCAGTGTTCACAGAAACACACACTCCATCCATCTGTGTCATCTGGTAAAGGTGTTAACACCCTTCCAGATGACAGCCCTATGTTTTCCCTCAGTTGTGGATAACAGTGAAAAAAGCTCTGATTTTAAATCAATAGAGAAGAATTTGAACAGTCTGTTTTACATTCTCAACATGATTCATGTAGCTGAAGTGTCCTTGAAGCTCTAAGCCCTGTTTAAGTAACTTCCAAGAGTACAAATAGATGGTTTTCAGAGTGGAAAATGCCGAGACAGCAGCACTGTTTCAATATCTTGGCAATCCTTAATTGGTATTTTTTTGAAAAAGTGGCAGCTTCCCAGGAATATTAAGTGTCTACAGTGGTAGCATGTACCTTTTCTTGGTTTAAAACCATCTAAAGACACCCCAAAGAAATCATATGAAAATATACAGAAAGTAAAAGCTGAGGATGCAGTTGTCTTTTCTAAAAAAGTGTATCTATGAATGACCCAGCCTTTATTTGACATCAACATCATGTCTAAAGTCCTCAGAAGAAAAGCATCTATTGATCCAAAACATTAAAAGAATCTGAGTAAACTTAATTCTTCCAGAAAATAATGGCATATATTCATCTATGATAAGCAAGTCTTAAATTCAGCTACAGAGTACTCATACTACGTGGTAACCTAAGTAAAAATGAAGTAGAAAAGAGGAGACCCTTGAATGGGGAGTTCAAACACCATATGGTCCAACAAATGTAAGGAAAAACACCACTGAAGGAAAAAGCAGCATAAAAAGACGACATCTATAAAAAAGGACTACTTGCTTTATATGGTGCAGTTTCTCTATTTCACTAGTTCATTTTCAGTAGATGAATGGAATTACTACTTGAAAGGGATGTGATTTTATCTGTAGTGACTTTTTCCTCCTCCTAAATTACTGGCTTTAGCAATGTTGCCAACTTTTATGTTCTGTATCCGAATGCTGTAGTTGCAATGCATGCAATTCAACATTCTTAGGTGGGTGAGAGTTCCCTCATGTTGGAAAGTTTGTATATATAACCAAAGAATTTCTTTGATTTACTTTTCAGATTTTATATTTTCTGCTGCCAACCTGCCTGGCTTCGCTTTTGTTTACGTTATCTATCACTTTGTTTATTATACGTTGGCTGCTAGTGAGCATTCTCATATCCATACGTCTAAGATCGACAGACAAGCTCCGTACTGGACGTGAGCCGAGTTATCACCAGATGGACCTGAGAGCATTTCCAGAGTCACATGATGGTTGTTACTTAAATATACTCATGCAGTATGTCCATTCACCTCCTTTCTATCATTTTGTCTCTACGCTTCTAATATGTTGTATATTGTTATATGTCAGTTCCGACAACAAGAGTGTGCCACAACTGCTTTCTGATTTTCTCTGCCTGACAGATGTGAAAAATCAAGGCTTTTCTTGCTGTTTTTAAAAAGACTATTTCGCCATTACATTTTTGTTTTACTTACTCTATCCCAGTAACATGAACATTCCAAAAATAAAGACAGTAATATATTTTGCCAGCTCCCCTTACCCAGAAGAGTTTTCTTTATTAATTTTTTTTTTAATTATGGGTGCAAGCAGAAATGGAAATCGGAAGTCAAGGTCTAAAGCTGAAAAGAGTTTCAAATAAAATACATTTTTCCTCCAACTGGTTGCCAAAATATGTGATGGATAGCTTCCCAAAGTGGCGAATAGTTTAAAGACATGAAACACTGGGCAGAAGGATTTCAGTCATTTGCCAAAAAAAGTCTCCCAGCACTGCCCCTCTGCCCCAGCTTCATGGCTGGTATGCTCAGAACATCTATGGGCTATCTATCCATCAACCAATGTCATCAAACCATCAATGCTGTAGTCCTTGCTGATTGTTGCAGTCATTTGCATCTATTACTCAGGGAGAAAGAAATATTTCTATCTCCCTGCTGATACCTCACAGCATACCATCAAAAATCAAGCACATTCTTGTAGGTTTACAAATTAATGGCATCTGATTTTGCAAGTAAGGATTATGTAGGTGACTTTTCAGTTGACATATGGAGTTCGTTGTACTTCAGCTCACCATATTAATAAATCTAAAGTGTTTGTATTGTAAAATCTCCTCATATACGAGCACAGTTCCTACAACCAGTCCTACCAATACATTTTGCAGACCACTGATGAGTAAATAGTTAAAGGTCATGGGAAATTACACTTCCTAAACAGAAAATGTAGTTTCTGTTACTATTTGTAAGCATAAATATTTCATGAAGAGGAGAACAGTCTCCCAGGACGTGCAAAAGTAGAAAACATCGGTATATCTGGAAGGATGGGTCTCTAACATGACAGAGCCAAAAAGTCCCCCAAGTTCCCAGGATACAGTAGCAGCCCAAATGTAGCTCAGATCTTAACAGACCTGAAACCTGTATTTGAGTTCTTCAGATACAAAACCTCAACAGTTGTAGGCAAATCCCAACCATTTCCAGTGGAAAATGCTGACTTTGCAGAAAACACATAGCTCAGTGAAAAAGCCCTGATGGAAAATCTTCAGCAGGTCTAATTACAAAGGAAATGTTGGAAAGAAGACAAAGTTTAGATTAACTTTATTTTTTTTAATTACATGCTACATGAAATGCTTCATGAGCTTTTCAAAGCAAAAATGGATTTTGTTTTATATTATTATAGCTCAACATTTTCTTTCAGCGCTTTGCATGGTAAAGTTCTTGTAGAAAAAAGCCCACAGTCTCCTGGACATTAATTTACATTGTTGATTTTCACCAGTGACTGTAGGGCAGCTTTAGAAGGCTCTGCTGATAAAGGCTTAAAGTGTTTGCTTTCTTAACAGAACAAGCTGCACTTTGATCTGAACAGTCTATTAGGTCACTATGCAAACCTAGTAAGCCTCAGATGGCAGGGATGATGGTATCAGCAGTTGTTTATGAAATAAAGGGTAGAATTTACAAACTTCCCAGCAAATACATGAAAACCAGGACAGGACAACATTAAAGGTATGCTTCATGTTCAAAGAAGCACTTCTTTTTTTAAAGAAACCTAACCAAATATAGGAAGCATGTATATGAAGAACGAAGTGTCCTGGCTTCATTATTGTCAGTTTTAGTTTTGTTTAATTCACAGTCTATTCTGAAGGAAAGCCAAAGAGAAATTAGATGAAGATATTCACAAATGTAAATTATTTTGTGAAACTGAAAGTCAAATCTACCGCTAATGAAGTGCAAATAAAACAGCAAGCTTAAATCCTACTTGCAATTTGCTGGTGTATATATCTTTGCCATTTGAAAGCAATTAAACCTCCCACTCCTCAACTTAAAACAAAGAATCTGTATTTTGTATGAACAGTAACATTCCCAGTCATACAAGCGCAGTTTTCCCTTCACTCTGCAATAATCTTAAAGTTAACTTCCAAAATCCTGTTCATTCTATGGTAATAAAAAAGAAGACAAGAAAAATACTGCATGTCCACCTCTTGCTCCCTCTATGGCTATAGGTACAGTGCCCCAAAGTGACCCAAATACTTCACATTCTTGTGCACCATGAGGGACTGAACTCATTCACAGTCCTGCCGGGTGCCCTTGTTTAGGTACCTGGTTTATGTTTCAGACTAGCAGCTGGCAAACCTTCCAGAACACATAAACAGAATTTAAACTCCACTGAAACAGGCAGAACCACCATGGGAACAGCTTAGTTTCCTCCAGGTCATAAAGGTATACACATTCTTCAGAGTAGTTTTAGCACAGTGGCATTGACTTTTGAAATAATTATTGTTCTGCCCATTATACCAATGACCACAGAGGACATATTTTATGTAATTAAAAACACACGTAATTTACCCTAATAGAGATTTGCTTCAACGATAAATTGCTTATTTCAATATGTAATGATCACAAATGTAATTGCTGTTATGAAGACGAAGTTAAACATTATTTACATCTGAATATGTCCCAAGCCTGTCTCAAAGTTAATATAACTCGGATAACATCGTTCAACAGACTAAGAGATGGTTCATTCTTTAACAGTCTTTTTTTTTTACAGCCACAGCAAAAAAGTAAGTGCCTAAAATGTTAATTCCTATAGTAATTTGTTTCCGTTTTTCAAATAATTTTAAAAATAAATAACAATTATGCTCCTCCATTATGGCACTATCCCAAAAAGAACACAGCTTTTTCCAGCTTGTTAGAAAAGGAATGGAAACCTAGTTATTCAAGACAGTTTTTAAGTAAATGTGGAAGAGAATTTGGAAGCTTTAAAGTCTTTCATTCTTAGCTTGATCATCTGTCATTTGTACGTCTCCTTTCTTACAGTGATCCTCACTGGAGTTCTGCCCTGTTACTGACAGGGTTACTCTCGTGACTGCTTCACTTCCCATTTCCATCCCTAATAACAGGTAAGATCATTTTGCTAACTTGCTTGTGACATATTCATTAACTAGACAAAATTGAATTCCCTTTCAGGTGTATTTTGTGTTAGCATCTTGAATCTTGGTCTTCTAATTATATGTTCCAATTTACACAATTACTTAACAATTAAATATATTTTGTCTATAGAGAATTTTTAAAAAAACCAAACCAAAAAAAGCTTAGTGCTCTCAACAGCAATACTTCCAGATTCATAAAAAACCCGAATTTCTATAAAGACACCTCTCTCAATTGCACTGGTGCCTACCTGATGCATCATAATTTTTAAAATTTTTGTCATTATTTTCAGAATTCTGTACAACCCCCTTCTTTAAAGACATTCTTTTCTGTTGTCACATAAATTCCGTTAATTTTGCCAAATTATAAACCACTAAAGCTGAGAATACTTTATGCCATTCATATTTTGTACAAAAGCATTCACAGGAGTGTCCTCTCAAATCAGAAATACCACTTCTTCATGTATATCTCAACTATATATTCTAGTCTTCATGTTACTAAACAGCTTAAGAGTTTAACATGTTCAAGTTAAAATGATGATAAATAACCAGAACTAAATGTATTGAAACTTACATTGTTGTGTTTGTGTGTGAGGTGCATGGGCATTTTGTTTGGTTGGTTTTATTAAATTGCAATAAGATGTATACCTTGAAGATACAAAACTTGTAGGTACACATTCATGGCCAGGCCAGGCCAGCCTGCGGGCAGGGCTGTGTAGCTCCGGTCAGAATGGTGTTTGGACCTAAGTGAGGACGTATTTGGGTGATTTGAAACCCCAGCAGATCAGGCTTGTCTGCCTGCCCAACTCTCTGCAAATGTATTTTAGATTTCTGAAAG
Organism: Nicator chloris; assembly: GCA_013400495.1. Classification (NCBI taxonomy): domain Eukaryota; kingdom Metazoa; phylum Chordata; class Aves; order Passeriformes; family Pycnonotidae; genus Nicator; species Nicator chloris. Next base: position 15,253 of record WAAE01031348.1, on the reverse strand, counting down.
TGCAGTTTTTGTCTGGTGAAAGGTCTGGAGGTGAAGCCATATAGGAGTGGATGAGGTCACTTGGTCAGTTCAGCCTGGAGGAGACTGAAGGGAGACCTCAGTGAAGTCAACAGCTTCCCAGGAGGGGAAGAGGAGGGACAGACACTGATCTCATCTCTGTGGTGACCAGTGACAGGATCTGAGGGAATGGCCTGAAGTTTTAGGGGATATTTAGGCTGGATACCAGAGTGGTTGGGCACTGGAACAGGCTCCCCATGGAAGTGGTCACAGCACCAAGCCTGACAGTTGATTGCATTTGATCAATGCTCTCAGGCTCATGGTGTGATTCTTTGGGTGTCCTGTGCAGGGCCAGGAGCTGAACTTTGATGATCCTTGTGGGTCCATTTCAACTCAGGTTATTCTATACTTCTAATTCAGAGAGCTAATTTCTGGTCTGCTTAAAAATAAAATAGAGTATTCAACTGGATTTAGGTCCTAGGGTATGGAAATACTATTCTGTTTCTCGATATCTTTAACAAGGTAAAGCAAGATTAAAGAATGCAAACCCTAAGTCCTTATTCAGTGCTGGAAATTAAAAATAATAAGTGTGGCTGGCCTGTGTCCACAGGGCTACACAATTATATTTTAAATCCAGAACGCAAATGAAATGTCTAACACACAGTTAAACAAATCCACTTGATTTCCCAGAGCTACGTGCTCTGTTCTACTTCCAGAGTTCTGTTTTAATCAGAAAAGATAAACCACAATCATTATTAGTTCATTTAATTATGGTAAGTGATGCCACATTTGAGAGCAGGGAAAAATCCACCACTCTGTAACTGGATACTTCATCCAGTTTTTAGAAGACTAGAAGTGCCCAATTTATTTTTCTTTTCAGAGGAAAATGCACCTGACAAAACCTTGGAATTACTTCTAGGACCTTTTGAAAAATCTCAGGTCTGATAAATATAACTGCCTCTGAGAAACTACTTCCTTCTTTAGAAAACTTCTCTGTGGATGAAAAGGACAAGCACCACAAACTTGTCAAAAGTTTTACTCATCAGATGCAAACACTCAGAAATATAGTCAACAAAAGAATTTTGTAATACAGAATTAAAATATAGAAGTATTTATCTAATTAGACATGATTAGAAATCTCTCCCAGCCTTTTTTGGCCTGTTAACCAAACTTGCAAAGTTATAAACACCTTGCTAGACCTGACCCTTTACACCATCAGACTTGTGGAGACAGTGAGGTAGTGCAGTAAACTAATCCTAACCATCCTTCACCATGCCATAAACATTACAGCAGAGCTGGAGGAAGGTGGAAGCTCTCCTGGCTCCAGCTAACTTTGCAGTTATAAATCTGGTCAGAAAAGGAAAGTTTCCTCTGCAAAGTAATGTACAGTCACCTTAAGTGAATCCCACATTAATTTTTTAGATAAAGTCTATGGAACATCATTGGAAAAGACAGATCAGTTATCCCAAGTAATTTCAGGTGTGTGAAAAAGAGCACCTCTAGCTATCATTTTATCCCAGGAATCCAGAACGAAACCCAGAAACCCTCTGTAGCTATAAACCTAATAGCAAAGGGCTAGAAAAACTTATGCAGCATATGGCATAAGCTCAGATACAACTGAAGGGACTAGGACATCTCTGGAGAGGAACTGGAAGTACTGAGTGCGAGAAACATCCTTCCTTTCCTTTTCTGTCTAAGAGAGAGCAGGGGAGATCAAGACAAGAACCTCAACTACAGCCTCTGACTGAATGCAGTACAGTCATCTGGTCAATGTGACAGAGGAGGGAGCAGTGATCATTTACCATCACTCTGAGGCATGTTTGCCATGAGATGGCAGGATGAGAAGATAATGGTTAAGCAAAATACCTTGCATACCATCAGTTCTTACATTACACAAACATCTGCAAGGCCCCTGCAGGGCAGGGAATTGTGCACCTTGGAGAGGATTAGGCAGTCTGGCCATGCAAAGGGCTTGGTACCCTGCAGCTGGCCACCTCTCCCTGCAGCCAAGAAAGACATTTGCTAAGTTACTGCAGTTGTTCAATCACATTAACCACTCTGAGGGGAAGGCACTTGTTTCTCTGAAATCCCACTAAGATTACCACATTGCCTTTCACTGCTACCAAGGAACAGACAGTGAGAGTGTGTGTGAGAGAATGAGTGAGAGCAAGCAAGAAAAGGAGAGGGAAAGACACGGTTTTGGCAAATGAGCTGTCTTCAGACTCAACCCACCAAAGCTTCAGAAGTATAAAGCACACATGGACAGTCACTAAGAAAATACCTACAGTGAGGCTTAGGATCTCTGCAATTTCATGCACCAACTATTCCTCTTCTCATACGCCATTGGCATTACTTACCCCTTCAAAGAAAAACAGCTTGTCACTTTACAAACTATGGAAAAAGCATCAGTGCAAAAATCATCAAAAAGCAGGTGTAACTGATCTTTAAAATTTTGTAGCACTTTGAAGATATCATAGTTTCTCAGGTTTTGAGACCAGTTATTTATACTTAAAATAAAAGAGCAACTGTCTTTTAAAGGAGCTCCTTTCCAGTCTGCAGTTTTCATTTCAACTTATCAACTGCATTTAATTACCATTTCAATACACACCTAAAGCACTAAAGTCTTCTTTCTCTTAACAATGGAAAAATAATATGATCCTGTGCATCAATGATGATATATAGGGGAGGTTCTGACTGGATACAAGGAAACAGTTTTCACTAGGAGGGTAATCAGGAATTGGAAGAGGCCACACAGAGTATTTGTAGAATGTCTGTTCCCAGGCATTTATTTCCAAGACTTGATAGAAGAAAGCCCTCAGCAACCTGCTGTGAACTCAGTGTTGACTCTGCTTAGAGCAGCACATTGAAACCAGACAACCTCCATTCAATCTCAGTGATTCAGTGGTTTTATAGTCTCCTGTCAGATAAAAGGTATCTAGTTCCTCAAAAACACCACAGAGAACCCCAGGAGTTTTACAGAAAGTTTTCAAGATCAGATTTTTTAAAAATATTATCCATCATGAATTTTGCCCTGAGTACCAGGCTGCGCTCCTTATGCATGATGCAGTTAAATCAATGATATGACTGACAACCTTTGAGTAAGAGCGCAGTTGTAACAAACTCATGAAGCAGAAGCGTAAGACACAAAAGAAAAAGAAATTATCTACTTTTTAAAATATCCTTTGCAAATAAGTGATTCCTTTTATAAGTACAAGTAAGAGCATAATTTATAGACAACATTAAATGTGTTCCTTCATCACAGGTATTTCTGATTAACACTGCATACATTCTTAAATAGTCCTTGTTAAAGCAGACAAACCCACACACAGCCCAAGGAAGCAGATGCACACACCCATGCAGAATGCACTTTGCAGGTACAACACATCCTCACCTTGAGATTGGGTTTTGCAAGGAGTTTCAACAGCTCTCTGATCTCACTGCTCAGTGGTTTGCTCTGCAGCTCCTCAGCCAGCTGGGTGGGAGATTGAATCAACATAAAGACCATTAGCAAAGCGTTGTTTTACCCAGTGCATCAGTGACAATCCAGAATCTATCTTGTTCAAGGTTATTGCTTTCCAGCATGTTCAAACAGAAGGCAGCATGAAGGAAAACACCATCAATCACCGTGCTTCTGTTTCTGGCCCTCAGTGGACCAGATTTAAGCCAGGCCTTTTGGCTCAGTTTAACACAAGTAATCATTTCTGGCAAGGGTGCAGCCAGATCACATTCTGATTTATAGCAAAGGGGGCAAATCCCAGCACTTCATTTAAGTGAATGGTCCTTTGCGTGCAGACAAAGAACTGCTTGTAAAAATGACTGGATCAAACTTTGACGCTGTCTATAAAAAACAGTTTCGAATGAGGTGGTGAAATCCACACTGCTTCCAAAAACCCACAGTAGCTGTGCTGTTTAGGACTGGGATAAGAAAGCAAAGTGGCCCTACAGTGCAAGCAATCTGAACCTTTTATTATGTTTACACATACACTGGAAGGAGCTTGTTAAACGTGGAGCGAGTTAATCATAATATAATTTATAACAGGTCATCAGCAATTCAAGCCTGTAAAATGCACAAACTATGTCCTAACAACAAGATCAGTAATTTATGTTTGGTTATACTACAAAATTGTGGCTTTGTGAACAATAGAGCAGCAGTTTAACTTTTAATCCCACAGCTATTTGGCTCACATCTTGAGTTTTTCTTATCATGCCATTCTCAACTAATTTGGACTCAAGAGGCATATTTTACTGCAGGATTTTAGACTCAAACTATTTTTCCAGAAGAAGGAAAAGCTAAAATGCATTTCACAACATTGAACTTTGGTTTAAAATTCTGAAGCTACATGGCTCATAATGCAAAACATGATTTCAGATAATCACTTGTTTTCTTTGCATTAAATCAGTATCATAAAAATGTCTCAAAGAAAGATTGGCTATTTGCAGCACATAGTTTTATTTGTCTAATCTAACTTTAAATTCTTACTTTTGTTTTGTATACATTTGCAAGATAAATGGACAGATGTATATTTTGCATAATTATATATAACAGACAAATCTATTTGAAAAAGCCATTATAGACATCAGACATGGTTTGAATACCTTTTTTTCTTTTAAGCTTCAAATTAAACAGAGTACCAAAAATTCATCATCTACCATCCTACAGACTTTTAACTATAATTCATAAGAACATCCAGCAAGTACCTCAGTGCTAACATTAACAGTATTTGTGTATCAATACCAAAAGATTAGAAAACAGTCTCTGTAGGAAAGGTCAGAATGAAATATTTTTAGACCCAAAGCCAAATATTGAGGTAATCTGACTGCAACTTAGTCTGCATATTGGAAAAGCCCTGCAAAGCTGAAAATATTCTGTGATAGGCATGATAGCAGGTGTATGACATGGGTTATGCTTGGTTGTCTTTTCATTCTTTAGATTATACTGCTCTGGAGAACAAAATCTATTAATTCATGTTTCGCTGATGGAGACGAGCAACCACCCAGAATGACCATTTCAGCATTTCTCTCTCAGATGAACTGTGCACAAATATTAACTCCAGCAGAACTGGTGTTTGCTTTGGTGGTACAAATGCAAAAGCACATACATAAGGTTTAGAACAGTGAGAAAAAAATAGTTCATTACTGCTTTAACAGACAATTTAATCTTTTAATTTAGAAAATATTTTTCAGAGATAAAATAATTTAAAACTTGCTTTCCTTCATTTGATTTATACCGTTTTCCAAATATTTTCAATAAAGTTTTAGGCATATTTAATACCTTGTGATAGAAGAGGAGGAAAACAAAGATTGAAAGACAAACTCATGTTTTCAGATTAGCAAACAGATACCACCTCAGCTGGTTTAGACTGGATTTTTATTATCGTTGTGGTTGTTGTTAAAGTGCTGAAATTTAAAACAGCTACCAGCAGCAGTACATGGCATACTCAGGACACAATGACACTGTGTGATCTCCTCCTGTCTAAGGACTGCAGGAAAAGCTGTCTGAAAACCTCCTCTATGATCTCTTGACGGAACCATAACATTTCCACAAGCTCTTTATGAAAAGCTGCCACTAAAGAGAGGGGAAGAAAAGCAAAGGAAAGGGTGAGATGTAGAATGAGGCTGGGAAGGTGATGAGCACCAGGGACTGGTCTTTAAAGCTTCTGGAGAAAGTTCTGAAACTTCTTTTGCCAGAGCAGTCTTTCTACCAACCTTGAGGCCTTATTTGCTGTATATACTTGTATATCACTGCCAGTGATTTTGCCATGGTTTAGGAATGGCATTCTCCAATTTAGTTCTGCCACTAAAACCATGCATCACTTTCCCTTCCCTCTCCAACTGGAGGCACAAATGCAAGATCACAGGATGAGATAAGAACAATTTACTGGAAATGGCGATGAGACAATGTACTATGGTGTCTGTATATACTATTCCTAAATAAGTAATAGCAACAATATTAATAATAAAAGGTGTAAGAAAATAAATTATTCATATGGAAAAACTCCCTGATAGTAGACAATAGCAGATGGCTCTCTCCACCCCTTTTCTTGATTGGAACAAACCCTTTCTTCCTGGAAGAGAGTCCCTTTCACGAACTCTGAACTGACATGAGGTGGTATGGTATAACCTCCATGTCCTAACCATGCCCTCTCCCACATAGTGCAAAAAATTAACCCTGTCCTGGTTGGAACCAGAAGAGATGTTTAGATAATTTGTATGAAATCATTGAGCCCTAAGTCAGGCACAGCTGCTCCAAAATAAGAGATAAACAGAAAGTCTGATGGGAAATTTAGCTTAAAAGTACCTGGGGGAGAGGAGAGAGATGGTACAGCAGCTGGGAATATGAAAATGTTTAGAAAAGCCTTGCCACAATTGTTGTTTCTAAAACCGCTTTAAAAAATAACACAAGAACGAAGTCCTTAAATACTTTTATTTATGATAGCAGCACCTGAGATTTGGATTTTAAATCAAGTAGGAAATATCTACTTGCTAATAAGAATATCTCCTTCTTTAACTATAGAACAGTTACTATAAGTAGGAGTAGAAAACATTAATTTAAAGCCAATTGAAATTAAAGTGTGTTTAATAACATCAACATGCTCTTAAATACCTGAACTTGACAACCAGTCAGACAAACATGCCATAAAGTGAATAGCACTTTAAACCTGAAACTTCATGAGTTTGGGAGTTACAAAGACCACTGCATGTAATTTTACTTCCTCAAAATTTGCTGATAGCTCCCAAAAGATAGAAAATCTTGCAGTGTGCCAGCCTGACTTCAGCCACCAAAGGACATCCCTACTTATGAGACAGTGCCCATAAAAGCCACAGTTCACCTCTGCATAATTAATGAAAAAGCAGCAAGGGCATCTATTAAAAAGAAGTTGTACATTTGAAGTAGGTAGATGCCTGGACACAATCACATCCCAACGTGTACACTTAAAAGTGCCAGCATATGTACATAATAATACATTCATAGGGTTAAAAGCCCCAACCTGTCTCAACTGAGGAGTGACAGAGTACTTTAATTTGGAGATTTCCAGAACTATACATTTTAAATGGGTCTGAACAAAGAATGTGATTGCTCAGCATTTCTGAAAGTATCAAAACCTAAGTTTTGCATCCAAAAATATGAAATAATTTTTATTAAGAATTTTAGCCAAGAGATCCATAACACAAATATTAGCAAGGATTATTAATATGTCAGCAAGAACTTAATGAAGAGAATTTCAACCAGCATTCTAATTTTCAAAATTACTGTCAACAATATGCAAAGCTATGAGAAAGTTTAAAAAATATTCATAATATATGCTTGATGTCAAGGCTAATGTATTATTATAGTTGGGGTATGTTACAGAATATAGCTCTCCTCCTACAGAAACATGATTAAATTACCATGTATCCTTTTTTCAATAGTCTTCAAGTAAGTTTTAGGTTTTTTGTTAAAATGCTACCAATCTCAATTCTCAACTAATTTGTAAAATTTAAAAAACAAAATCTATTAATTATATAGTTAGGACCTGAAAACATCTATAAAGTATGTGAAGTTTCAAACATGCTGTATTTGAAATGGATCCTAATACATATTGCCTTTTCCAAAAAGCAACCTGACATCATCAATTGCAACAAAGATTTCTGGATTTCACCTAAACCACAGTTTATTAAACATTTCTCTATTCTGGCCTACCTCAGGTTCAGTCATAGTTTATACAGGTGTGTTCACAATTCATCTGAATCCTAGAATTAACCAAATAGCAAGAAATGGCAGGTTGGATTTTTTTTCTTGAAAATAAAAATTATAGTAACAGGAAATTAACTACTCCATCACTGCCGACCACTCTTACAATTTATTTTTTGGTTATGAAGGTAATTTGGAAAGCTCCAATACCAGTAAATCACTACTGTACTTTTTCTTAAATAGTTTTGATTTTTTTCAACAAGCCTCCATCCTAGGCATTTCATATGCTTCATTTCTGTAATATTATTTGTCATTTCTCATGTTCTGTCAGCAGTGCTGCTATCTCATTTGTCTTTATTTTTCCAAAACATTCCTCTTGTCTGTGACTTTCTCAAAACACTAATAGTTGACAGGTCTTCCCCTCCCAGCAGAGTTCTAACCTCTAATTTTTATTGCTTAGTTACTAAAGCAGAACAAGAGGCTACCTGGATGCAACATTTTTATAACATGCAAGTGAGTAAACATCGAAGTAATATCAGCAACAAGCCCAGTGATGACAGAAGCTTTGGAAACCTTTGCAGCTTCTTATGACTGCAGCTGAGAGGATTACATTCATATGTTTGCACTATGAAGAGCTCTGCTTGCAGACAGTTTTTTGGTAGACTTGGTACCACTGATCTCAGCAGGGGACACTTACATCATCTGCCAAGGCTGCTGCACCATGGAGTATGGGCATCGGGTTCTGTTTTTCATAATAATGCAGTTTTTCATGAATCTGGAAGACAATAGTACAAAGTGATAAGTTTATTTAGCAGCATGAGAAATGGTACAAAATAACCCTGTTGAGTCTGTTGACTGCCTGTAACTAAACATCCTTATAGTAACCTACAGGCAGCAATCATGTAAATGCAATTCATCATCATCCTCTGTTGAAGTGCTAAGAATATGAAATCAGATGGAAAAAATGCTCAGTATGCAGACCAACCCACAGAAAAACTAAACATTTGTGATTTTTCTGTCCTGGCTTTCTCTGTCCATATTTCTAACATATTGCTTCAAGTATCAATTACATTTTATATTGCTGCTGAAAACACAAAGCATAAAGTGTTTATCCCCAAGATGGATATAAAAAACCCTGTAAATGATGATTTATGAAGTGAAATAATAGCTTGCCACCCACATCTTGACAGACAACTTGATGGAGCGGCTGCCGTCATTAAAATAATTCAGAAACAAGGGTAAAGCAGTGCTGATATGAATTCTGATACATGAACACCTGAAAGAAAGAGGCAGTCCTTCACCAAGTTAAAGTTTTTAATGAATAATTATCAACACTAAAGATGCACTGTGCTTTGGTTCTTCCAGAAAGGGAAAGGATACACCATTATTTAAACATCATCCTGTTCCCTCCTCCACAAGTTATGCATTTCAAAATTTAGATTTTTTTCCGGTATGAATGCTTTTGAGACTCCAAGTATTTTAAGACTTCTAACAAGTTTCTTTCTAGCTATTTCAGAATAGCATAAAATACTATATTAAACATTTAACTTTATTAACATTATTTTCCTGAAGCTACATGGATATACAAATATTAATTAAAATCTAAAAAAAGAAGACAACGGTAGTCTGTATGAATGCAAATATATCCCATTCTTAGATTTTGTGCTTTAGTTCTGCTGCTCTGAAGGAGGCATGAACTCCAGATGGTTGGAGGAGTTGCAGAAGGAGCTAAATCAGGGACTTCTGTGCTTGGCAAGGAGGGGAAAGCGAGGTCTGGTGGAGGCCGTGGGGTGCAGAACTTGGCTGGGGACTTGCTCATGTCTTTGGGAAACAGGATCCCCAATGATACCCTAGCACTCCCCAGCACACTGCTGGGGGAGGTTCAGGACAGATGCCAGACAGCAGGGACAGATTTATAGAGCAACCAAACCACTCTTCGCACATTGAAACTGTTCAGAGTTGACCAGATCATGTCCATCTTGCTCCAAGTGTTCCACCCAGCCTTCCCCCTTCTTCCACATTTGCTTTTCTCTGCTTACTTCTCCCCCAGCAGCACTCACTCCCCTCACTGCCTAGAACTCCCTCACTCTTTAATTTAAAGCTCATTCTTTAAGCCCATTCTTTTTAATTTACACTGAGCTTTCACAAATACGTCCATAACAAGATAATGGCATGTCAGTGACACTTGTGCTTGCCATTTTTCCTGTCTTCTGCTGTGCTTCATAACCCTAAGTCCACATCTGTTTTGCCTCATTCAGCCTGTATGTTCTTTACTGTAAGTAAAGAGCATCTTAATACAACATGGCATATTAAGATCTAAGTCTTGATTGATTCCTTCATCATTTCTGCAATCTTAAGAAGATTATTTCAGTATGTCATTGGTTAAAGGATGCTGAAGTTCTGACATATCATGCTGAAGCATTAAGGCACTAGAGTCACTTCATTTATAAATTGTAAAATAATTTGTTCTCCTCTGCAAACTACATGGAAAGCACTACTGTCTCCAGAACATGAATCTGAATTTTACATTGCTTAAGTAGACACTGTTTACTCAGCAATTACTTAGACTAATTCATACTAGATTTCACAAAACTGTAAGTGACCAGACAACTTCATATTTCTCACTCACAAAGCAGAGAAACTAAACAAAACAAGGAGGGAGTTGCAGCTCCCTGAGTTTGGCAGAAAGTTGTGATTTACTTGGACTGTTAACTTGAATAACTAAAAGGCATAGTAAATCAAAAAGTCTCAAAACCATCATTTTGATTGCTTCAACAACATCTTGATTTTATCCAGATTGAGCTTCTGTCAGCTCTGAGGTCAGAACCAGTTGTCAGTGTTACCCTTAGTTTCTCCAAGAAAACAGAAGTGCCACTGCCAATTAAGCTGCTTTTATCCTGGGCAAGCTGTACATATCTTTACCACTGAAATTAATAAAAGGAAAAAGGAAAAAGTCAACCAAACAAAAAGGTGTGGAGACAAGCTTGCTTAACCTATCTTTGAGAAAAATGTTAGACAATTGTAAATTCATGCAACAAAAAATAGGTTTTCAAGAGGTGGCACAGTGTAACCTGAACTAGTTATTGCCTCTGTCTACAGCCAGAAATTGCAGAAATTACTGAAAACAAATTTTTATTTTTGTAAGAGTGGATATTGGATTCCAATTAAGCATTTAAGGACAACCATTAAGGTTTTATTTGATTAGGGAGGAGTTGTAGAGAGTAACTGCCGAACCCAAAAATATTACAAGCTAAACAAGTAAGCAGGAAAATTTACCTGCTACTAGATAGTTCTAGATATAGGCTTTTGCTACATCAGGTTGAAAATTTTATTAATTTATTGTACTAGCAGAAAGAGTGACTCTAGGGACTCTGTTACCATAGACATTTCATGGTCTATGGTAACAGACACTGCAACCTCAGCACGCTTCCATTCAAAATGCAATAGGGAGTGGGGGTTTTCCACCAAATATCTGATTTTATTTGACAGTAGTCTGCCTTCTTAGATGAATCTATTTTTAGAATGAATTTTTAAAATCAGATCATTAGACGACACCATCTGTCTTTCACATCTTTGTAATTTAAAGGATATACCTACGGAAATTAAAAACCACAGGTCTGTGCACCAAGATGCAATCAATGTGCAATGCAGGGATAACCTTTCCTATTAGTATAAAATTACCACATGCATCATAAAAACAGTTACCTCACACCTCTAACTTCTGGATCCATAATGCATGCAGCACTTCTATATAATATATTTCAGAATGCAGTGAGACGGGAGATTTAGTGCAACTCCACTGATAAAGCAAAAATTTCAGTGAGGTAAAAATGCATTTTCAGGCAACTCCTTCCCTCCTTGTGTCTAAAAATGTATACAAAGATGATTTGTTCCATAATTTCCCCCACAGATCACAGCACTGCTGACTGGCCTCTAATTCTTCATGTTGTATTTTTAGGCCTATTTTGAGGACGAGCACAGCACTTGCCTTGTCCTACTCACTGGGCACTAGGTCATCTCTGTTGTCTTTCAAGAATGACAGAAGACATTTGCAAGCTCACCTGGTGGCCTTTGAATTTGCCAGACTTCAGGGTGATGAATGACTGCATTTATGACAAACACCTCTAAAGAAACTACTGTGCATGCAGCCATATGCTTTGGCAACCTCTCCACATGCTGTCTTTCAGTTAATTATTTTCCCAAATATGAAATTTTTACATCATGCTAATACAAGCACACCAAGCACTGCATTTCCAAATTTCAATTCTTCTATAAATAGAACTTGAAATTTGAATACCTAGATTAAGTGACTACATTGATGTAAATGAATAATGTCAAGTAGCCAAACATAGAAATGAAAAGCGAAAGAGGACAAGGTGGTGCAAATACTTTGCCCCTTTACAAACATCACTCAATGAAATTAAACTGTAACAGAAGTTAAAAACACCCTGGAACACTTTGAGAGAAGCATGAGAGGGGATTCAAAAGTAGAAGCAAGAGCATTCACCTACTCAAGATAAGATGTATCATATTTGTAGCCATTTGTTTGAGCTTCAATCTAAAGCATTCTATTTAACACAAAAGGCAACTTTAGCTGACATTGAGTGGCGATACCAGATGTCCAGTAACTTTAATACCAACGCCTTCTCTCTACTAGAAACTTACACAATGTATGGAAAATACAGGACCATATTGTGCTTAAAAATAGGAAATACAGTACATCTGTGTTAAGTTCTTCTGACATTTACATGTAAAGCCTCAATGCTGAAAATCTCTTCACAAATGAGACCAAGTCTGTTAAAACAAGAATTATATATTGTAAATAAAACATAAAAAACTGTTCTGCTGAACAGATGACTAAGTTGTGGGGTGTCTTTTTTGAATTTTTTTATGACTACCTATTCTTTTCACTGTAGAGTAAGAAGATCTATGAGGTTCTGCAAAAACTGACGATCTTCTCTGAAGTTATGCCCCAAGAGGGAAAAATAATCATTTGCAAATTTATACAATTTTTGGCACACTTGCAGGCAAGAGAAATTGTTTCAGGATTTTCTCAGAGAGACTGAATGAAGCTTTCTATAATAAAGCAGAGTAGTGTCCTCAGCCTGGACTACTTCAAAATCCAAGAGGAGATTTCTAAGTCAGAAAAATAAAAATCTTAAGCAGAGTCCTACAAAATAAGCTTAATTTCTCCTTTTAGAGTTCTTAATTTCCATGTACAGTTCTAATATATGACTGAAAATAAAACAGTAGGATAGTCATGTACCAAAGAGCCAAAGAGTTAACAGAAGACAAACTTAGTCTCTTTGATGGAACAGGTGGCATAGGAAAAGAGTAAGCGCATGTAAGAGTACAATATGCAAACACTTGTAAGCCAAAAAGCACTGGCCATCAGTGAGCCACACCAGCATATAAAAGACAAGAACTGTAACACACACAGTATGAAAATGTTCTGCCGACCACACAGGGGTGTCATCAACTACTCAGACATGTCAACACCTCTGGATAAGAGCCTTTTTTATGGTAATGACACCTTCCTGACAGGAGGTGCTGAAGAGGATCTTGTGAATATGTGAGTATTTGCACTGACCATCATTCTGGGGCAGACAGCAATTCTGGACCAGAGTACTTCTCCTCTTGAGAAACATCAGAAGCTCATACCTTCTAATGAATTATAGAAACATTCCCTTACTTGGGTTTTATTCTATGAGATGAGATATCACTCAACATAAAGATACCATACCTGAAAAACTTGTTTTAGCACCACATCATAGACATTTCTGGGGTTTTCCTCTGGACTATCCTAGCCTTGCCTTCGGAATACCCATTAGCAGCTAATCTGCTTGTTTAGTTTCAGCAGAAAGGAACCCATTTCATATACTGGACTCTGATGTAAAACCAAAGCTGCAGAAGTTAAGATGGGAAACTGCTTTAAAAATGCACTAGTGATCTGAACTAGAATGTCAATATAAACACAGCCACAAAGCATCAAGATGTGTCTAGAAGATAGGCATTGAGTACACTGTTGTAGAAAGTCCATAACAGCTGGCAGAACATCTCCTCCAACTGCTCTCTTCATTGTATTTTCCATCACACATCGACAGCAAGAGCGTCTGAAATCAAAGCACTGACAAAAGCCATGCAGCTGCTGTATTTATTGGCTTAGTCACTTACATGGATGCAGAATGGAAGACTCTTGCACACAGAGAAGCTGTTAACTGTCCGCCAAAGTTTCAGGTTCATGTACGTTTACAAAAAATTATTTAATTCCACTAGTGGCACGACTACAAAGTGGTGCTACTACAAAGAGGAGCATCTATACATGAAGAAGCCACAGCAGATTATGAGAACGGAAAAAGAAAGCAAAAGAAAAACTGTTCAGGGAGGAGTAAGTGCTAGTTTTGGCTTAATCTGCAATTTGTGTTCTGCATCTGAAATATCTGAAGCAAGAGAAATCATTCCAAGGCACTCATGACTGTAAAAGACACGTTTGTGAATAGTTCCAGCATTAACACAGTGAGATTTCAAGACAAGAATTAGGGTTTTCATTTGTTCACTAATAGTACAACCTTAACTCTGGGATTTAGACTCTTGAGTTCCCTGTCTAAATTTACCAACAACTTTGAGTCAAAGTAAAATAAATAAGCAAGAATGAAAAAAAGAAATGATGGCCTACAATGAAACAAATGAAAATAACTATTAAAACCATCCAGAAATGATAATTACATACCATCATCTCTGCTGAAAGAGAATGCATATTTTGCTTGATGTTGAATTTTAATTAAAGGATTGTTTAATTCCCTTCTTTCCTCCCAAGAGCAGCCAACGCTTTGATTTATTTTCATCACTCAGTGGTGGTCTGTAAGCCTATTTACACAGGACAAAAATACCGACTGAATGCAAAACTATTCATTTGTTCCCAAACCTTCCTACAGTCTTTATCGTTGCAGTTTTGGTACACTAAGGAATTTAAATATATGAACAACTCTGCATGTATTTATGTATGTACATAGCATGATGAACACAAGGTGTAGGAAAACCTAAAACACAAACAGCCTTTAAATCACATTCTAGTCATACCAACTGAATTGCAGTTAAGAGACAGAATACTGCTAGAGAAATTAGCATTATGTATTTTAGAAAACAGAAACAAAATAGAAATTAATAAATCATAGCTAACTATTCTAAGTTTGCAATGAGCATTTCAATCCCCATAGTAATATTAAATTGTCTCAAATATAAAATAAGTGATTGCAGAAAGGCCTCTGAGAGAATGTTACAAGAATCAAAGCAAGCATCTGAAGGCTTAAAAACAGATATTCAGAGATCTCAATTCTAGCCAAATTTGCCACAGCAAAAAGTTTTAGCATAACAGATGAGCAATTCTCCTTTAAGCCTTTTTTCCAAAAAGCAGAAGCATGAATTTCCTAACAACTCAAATGCAGGCTAATGGCATGGAAATATTTCTGCCTGAACAGCTGAAAGTTAGAGGAAATTCAGAACATGTCAGATAAGCCTAATGAAAGAACTAAAAACTGGCACTATAATAAAGAATTAAAATTTTAAATTTTAAATTAAAATTTA